>JAWPHD010006415.1:0-145443 GCA_037043455.1 Cyrtodaria siliqua
CCATTAGATTAACAGCAGCATATTGTACATACAATATATAGCGGAAATTCCTGTGTCGCGTTTCTTTTTCCTTTAAGAAGATGCAAAATTGTAACAAGAATTGTAGTATTCTCAGACAATCCCACTGAAATATAATTTATATAATTTGAGGGGTTAATTCAAAATTGTTGTATCTTGTTCTTTATTTATATATAGTTAAACAGTTTTGCTTTCATCCCTTGAATTATACGAGACATCACAAACATAAAAGGGTTGCTGATAGGGGAACCACCTTCTTTGGAACCGTCAGTGAGTTGCAACTGACATCACAGCTACATAATGAGAAACAAAATTTTGAATGAGGAGGAGGATGAGGACAATGACACTGATGCTGACAATGGTGATGATGATGAGGAGGAGGACAATGACAATGATGCTGATGCTGGCAATGAGGAGGAGGAGGAGGAGGAGGAGGAGGAGGACAATGACAATGACACTGATGCTGACAATGGTGATGATGATGATGAGGTGGAGGTGGAGAAAGAGGAGGTGAACAACAACATTAATAGTGATGACAATATAGCAAAGACAAGTACGCTGATAAAGATAAAGATGAAGATAACAAAACATTATGCTTTATGCAAGAACTTAAAGTCACTTAAAAACAATAACCGACATGTTTCATTTCTGAACTACCAATAGACATAAATAGTACAATCTCATTGTATTTCACTCATTATGACAGTCACACGACACTAACGTCTGGTGCAACATAAGCTTTTTGAAACAAAGACACTTACTGGCACTTGAATCAATTGAAGATCTCTTAATTACGCTAATTGTACACTAAATGTATCGTTTCACCATAGCATATTTTTTTTAAAACCAGGAGCCTTCATTAACTGCCATGAAAAGATATACAATACTCGATTTGCGTATTTATTTTTTTAAAAATTAGATAAACACCAAACACTGTGCAATTATTTTTTTAAAAAAATTTATTTTATTTAAAGCTTAATTGACAGACCCCCAGCTTTGTGAAGAGACTTTTGACAACTAAAGAGTGATATTGTCATGTCCAGGATATACTAAACATTCTGTCTATATCCGATATCTGGGTACAGATCAAGATCATGACCCCTATTTATAAACCTTGTAATTTAAGCTTCAAATTTCAACCACATTGTTGTCTTTCTACCCAGTGTTCGAGAATCAGAACCAGATCAATTAACTGTCACAGTGTAAAATGACTTTTTTTATTCACAATATTGGCAAGTCAATACCAAAGACTGTACAGTGTAAATAAATACACTAATACTATTTGTAAAAGAGAATTCGAGATAAAAAACAAAACAAGACTTAATACAAAGGATTACTTAATCTGACAATGTGTCACATTTAACAACAATATAAGGACGAAGATAAATAAGATGTCAAATTCAATTTAACATATTATCATAGGTTATTGCAGGGACGTATCACCTTCACGACCAGCCTGACCGTGGATGCCTCAATATTTGTCTGGACGCCCCAATAATTCGACGAAAATCATACACAAAGCGTTATTTCCAAATCAACAGTTTTGTAGACAGATTTCTATCAAAGTTGGTAGATTCTAATCTACCAGCCAAAATTATTTAATTAGTGAATATTGAACAGTTAATACGTACATACGTTCTAATATAATATCTAGATAATATTGTATGTATTACTATGGAAAAATAGTTGTTGTATTATATGGTTGTTGTTGTTGTAAACAAAATTATGGACGCCCCAATATGAAACCCTCCGTTACGCCCTGTATTGGGTTATGGTAACCTTGGAAGGAACTGAACTGTTATTTTATGTTATTTTGACCTGATCACAGAGAGATAGATAGGCACCGTGTGAAAAAACATATCCCCATAAAGTTGCAATGCTCCTCTAACAAACTGGGAATAGTATGACAGACAATCCATTAAAAAACCAATGTTTAGTTCCTTTTATCCTGACAATCATAAATGGTTCCAACTATCCAACAATCGTAAATGTTGGCTTCTGTATTGGACCAATCAATACATCACCCAGTAACCGCCTCAACATCCAGAATGTATCTTATCAACAGTTCCAACCATTTCCCCGTTCATATTAACAAGATAATAGCTCTATTCCTAGTAACTTTTAATTTCCTCAGCCACAATTCCGAACATTTTTCAGCTATCAGCCATAATTTGACACAGCGATTTTTGACTGTTCGCCAGGATTTGGTGCAAAAAGCGAGCTATATCAACACAATGTAAATCAATTCTTAAACAAACCATATTTTCTACTAATAGATACAGTTCACCTGCGCTTTTCAGAATAGAATTTCGGAGAATCTTTTTAGTTTATTTTCACAAAGTTCATTTCAGAGACCATGTTTCAGAGATAATTCTAAATAGTGTACCCATGTCTAGACATAATGTGTTTGTTTTCAATCAACTTGATTTGAAATGGAATTATCCACTGAGCTACAAAGGATGATGTTTCAAACCTGATAATGAATACGTTTCCATTTCATGGCTGTAATTGGATTTAGAGCTACAGTCACCTCTGCCCTGCATGGGTTCGCTTTCTGTCAGAGGTGGGTCTGATAGGAAACTTTCAACTCGTCTCCCTCTGAGGTTGCTATAACCTAATATGATGTGTTTACGGGACCTAAAACTCCATTTCATTTGTTTGAAACAAATTACCCTATAATCCCTAATAAACGCCCCGTGGCTTAACATTTTTAAAAAGGAGGGCGTTTATTTGATGAGACCAAAACTACATAATTAAACTTTTAAATCTAATGATTTTCTTTACAAAGAAAACCAAAGTCTGCATGTCAATTAATAAATCAATGCATCAGATTTTAAGTTTTCTAATGATTTTGTGTGTTCCATTGTAAATGAAACAGATTAACTTGCATCTTTTGGTAAGTTTAAAAAAAAAGTTATTTCTGAATAAATGATGAAGGAAGGGACGTGGGGTGTGGGGGGAGGGGGTGAGGTACTAGTGGAGGGGCGTTTATTAGGGATTATACGGTAAGCGCCAATTGCTCAATTTATAAATAATTTGAAATTTTTTAATTTATTTCCTAACTAGCATTTTAAAATATGAAATGGAAACCAGTGTTAGATTCTTATCTTATCTCCCAACTGTAACTTTGTATTCCAGTAAACAGAATCATTCATTAACTGGAATTACAAATTAGTATCGTTAACTACTTCTTTCCAGACTAATAATTGCCATGTCTGCAATTCCAGGTTCCATTAACTAAATAGTACATTATGCATCTCTAAACACCTGAGCTGTCTACATTGTTGTTGCACCAGTCCTCACAATTAAGCACTTTATTGAAAACTCTTTTGAAAGTAAATTCGGCAGTTATCAATTGCTGATGCGGAGCTTGTCAGATTTAGGCTTTTGTTTCTGTGTGTGTGTGTTTTTTAAATGAAGAATTGCCTTAATTGTTCAGCAATGTTATTATCTAAGTTTGTTTAGTCACCCCGAAGTGGGTGAAAGGATACAGTCATATAGGCATCGGACAACCATGTCCTACACTTAATATCAACTATATTTATGGTTCTTTAACCTGATTGGAGGAAAAAACACTCTGACCTGGACTGTGCATTGTTTTTCCCAGTCCAAAAGACAAGACTAAGGGAAATGTACTGCCTAAAAAAAACAATTAACTGGTGTACATGTACTTTAACGAAGTAGGCAATTTTTTATCAAAACAAAGTTAAATATGTCATTTATGTCAATTAAAAGTATGATTCAAGTAACGTGAAAGTTACACTTCATTGAAATGAGATTTGTTATTGTGTTTTTCTCCGAATCAACTTATTTAAGTACTGGTATTTAGGTTATTCAATGTGTATCAAAATTAAATTTGTCCGACCTGTTCTCATCTTAATCCTGTGCACGATTTTCAAACTCACATATTTTCTCTCCAGACACTGCACCTTATCTAATAATAGCCAATCTAGAATATTATTGGCATGGATCAGCCTCTATATTTGTCTAGTTTTACAACAAGCATAGATTGTCTTGACTTGCATTCCCCTACCATTGATTTTGGACATGGTCCATGCCAATTATGATAGGAAAGTCTTGTTATTTCGCAAAGTTACATCAATACATCAAATTCCATTCCAGTAGCCAAGCACATACGGTACCAGGACTGTCTGAAAGTGGCATTTTCCAACACCATCTTGTTTGAAGTAAGAGCCACTATTTGTAGCATCGATATCCTTTAATATTATACATCTAGTTAATTCGAGGTATGAGCCATGATTTTGTAGCATCCTTAATGTTTCTTTCTGGTCTTCTGTCTCCCCCACTTCCCTCCCCTCATCCCCCACCAGCCACCTCACCCCACCAACCGACCAACTACATTCATTGGCTCCGGCTATATTTATCCCGGACTCAGAAAGCTGCTATGGGCATTGGACTGTATATCAACGTCATTTACAACTGTATTTTGAAGAATACAGAGACACAGTCAAATTGGTATACAGCCATTTTATGGGTCTTCTATTACTTGAATTACATATCAATTTTAGGAATACAGTCTACACAATGCCATGCGCGTAGAATTGGTTCTAACTTGCTTTTTACTACAAGAATTAGATGTAAATTTCAGGGATACAGTCTATAAATCTGTTCTTAGCATACGTATACAGCTCAGCCTGGTTCCAAATCGGTATCATCACTGATTATTGAGTGATGTTAAACTTTATTAAAGGGACAGACGGCAATCTTGATTTTCTAAAAAGCTTGCGACGCCCCATCAGTTTTTCTACATAAATTGCATTTGTTCAATAATTAGTAAAATATTATTAATTATTATAACTATGATTATTTCCCAATTCCTCACATTCTAATCATGAAACAACATTCTATTTAGTAATCCATTACACATAATATTTCAGATGTCTATCATATTCATATTATAACGAGTCTCCGTGGCCGAATGGTTATCGACGTTGCGTTGTAAACCTTCGCCTCTCACCGCTGCGGGTTCGAATCGCACTGCGAGCTTGACTTGTGAGGAAGTGTTGATTCTTACGGATCAGGTGGAAGGTTTACAGTACTGGTTCTACCCAGGAAAAGTGGGTGGTCCACCACAAAAAATCGACAGTCATATATAACCTTGCATGTGCTGAAAATGGCGTAAAACACCATACAAACAAACATCGTATTATAACATTATACAACACATATGCCAAAATTAAAAACATGTTCATTTCGTTTCATGATGGCTAGTTTATCTAGTGCTCAAATTTTACATAATAAATTTGTTTTGATTGTTGACAATTAAAAAAAAATATTCTAACATCTACATACTGTTCGTTTATTTTTATCATATTCATTCCCCTTACTGTTTTCTTATGAAACAGTTCTGAACGGCTTATGATACTTTGTATCACTGTTTTCTTGTTTATTTTTAATCCTGCATCTTTCCATTACCGGTATACTTGAAAGCAATTTAAATGGAATCACATCTATCCATCACAATTTTAATTATCTCGATAATTTCTACACATGTTTAACCAATTTCTACACGTTTTTAACCAATTTCTACAGTTTTACAATCCAAGACAATTCAAAATCTATTTTTGGCAAAGAATTTTAATTTTCTTGATAACAAGGGAATAGAGTCGGAGATGGAGGAGTTACCTTATCACTCAAATGATCATTACTTGTTAAAGCAGAACAACTCTATATATTACTGTCATGACATCATAAATTGTTTTGGTTTGCCTATTTAATTTATAAGAATGGCAATAAAAACAAATGAGAAATGATCGAAGCCAATGTTACTGATTAGTTGGACAGTGGTCCTGGACTGAGTCAGTATCATTAAACCAGAAGAAAATTGCTTTTTTTAAGCCAAACATACTGTTAGAGATTTCCTTTGGATGGGATGTACTTTTTATAAACAATGTCATAAATTTGGGTGCTGAAGACAGGAAAATAGCGAGGTTGTGTACAAATAAAGTTGATCTTAGCTAACAAGTAGGCCTATTGCCTACCGGTACTGACTGTGCCAAGTCAGCTCACCCTGTCTTCACCAAACTGACTATTTAATTGCTCATTTGATTTAGTTTATGTAATCTGATGTAATATACACGTAATATGATTTTGAATGCAAAATGGTGTCCACCTGCTTTAAATGTTTGTTCATATAAAAAAATATTTCATGCATTTTTATAGATCTTATTTCATATATTTTTATATGATTTATTTTAATTTTCCTCATATATGTTATTAGTTATCTAACATGGTATATTAAAATGCTGATTGGTTATTGGCGATGTTAAAAATGCCTATACAATACCTCTGACATCAGGTACATTAACCGTTAAGATGTCATTTTAAATGTCAGAAAACACGTTAACTGTTGAAATGTCATTTAAACGTCAGTTGCAAAACAACAATGCAATGGAATGTTTTATTTCAAGCGACACTACTTTCCAACAACACATTTAAATAGGGTCAGATGAGAAATAATATCAAAACCTGGTGTTTGGGACTTGAAACCTTGCGGCCCTTGGTATCGATGAACTTCAAGTCCCGCCCACCAGGCATTGATCGAAGACAATATAAACTCGCTGGAAATATTTTATTTCTTAAATATATGACAATAAATGTTTACTCCAGCTATATCAAATATTTCGGCTTAAATTAAAACAAAACATCAAACTTGACTTCATTATAAACTGTAGTGTCAGTTCTGATTTCCATCTGAAAAGCCTTGATACAATCAGAATAATTATTAAAGAAAGCAAAAATAACACAAATCTATGAAACTTTACCCGCACCTTCGCTATTTAAGTTTCAAATACGAGACGAAAACAGGATGGAAATAGTGCGCGCCTGTCGTTCATATGACTGTAATGCAGATATATATCAATGTTGTAAGATTTTTGTCGTCACGCGATGTAGTCTTTGTAAATCGATGGAGACTGGCTGGTTTTCCAACTCTCCAAATGATAGTCTGGCTGATATCAAGTGGTGATGATAAAACCACCTCAAAATGAAATCTTAAATCTTCAAATCCGTAATCGTAGCCATATGTACATTCATTTCAACAGAAAATAAACGTTTGAGAGTCACAAAAGATAAAACACAAAATAAAATCAACCAATTGTACATGAAGATTTTGGCAAAATTTATGGAATTTTAATCCTATCTTTCTCTCCGATTATTTACGATTATTTAAGTAGTATTTAATTACAGAGTTTAGTAATCGCATTTCATTAAGACTAAATGAACCACAGGGTCGGGTTACTAACCACTGATTCCAAATCTGCTGACCCCTGAACTGGACATGTGGGCAAGGATTAAAATGTACAACGAGTAAGGGCAGTTACACGGGTCAATTTTGTTTCCGTTTTTTTGGGATATTTTGGCCTTCTTGAATACCTTGATGTTTTCCCAACTTACCAAAAGGTTTTAACCCATCTTTTTCCATTAATCAAATCCAATGTTTAGGTTTTGTCACTTCTGTGTAAATGTTGGAACAGGCAACCTCAATGGGAGATGATGTTATTGTATTAATTTTAACAGATTGTCAAAAGATCTTTTTTAGTTCAACATACATTTCTATTTTTCTGAGAAAATTACTAGATACCACTTTAAGTACATGTAAGTGTCAGAAATAGATCTGAATCAATCATGTGCCCCAAGCAAAAATATCAAAGCATCACAAGTCATGCAGTCTTTTCATTCAACAATCCTTAGTACACACAACGCACTGTAAACAATTCTGCACCTGATGAACTTAGGGAAATATGTCGCCTTTTCAAAACTTGCCACTACCATCTCCCATGGCTATATTAAAGTCAGTGTTTATAAAGTCATATATCCCTTATATGGGCTGTTCATCGAGATATTCTATAAAAGTTCAAGAAGCGTCACGTCTGTATCAGGTGCACCGTATTCATTAAAATTCAATGAACAGCAGTGGCAGACACAGATTAAGTCTCAATCAAATTCACATAAATTGCTTAATAGAAAATTATATTTTGATTTTCTATAAAGGCAGTTTTTCAGTAAAATTCAGACAGAATATCTTTTGTGGCATAAAATTATTTAAACTTCTTGCACATGTAGAAGAATTTAGCAACTGGGCTGTTTTTAAAACTCCAGACTGTGTCCGCAACTTGCTGGTTTTGATTATATCAAATTGAGCAAATAATTCGGGTAATAAATCATATAACCAGTCAATTTTCTAACCCATAACTTGGGCATTAAAAGGCCGGATAGGCAAGTAATAACACCACATGAATAATTTTATTGTCACAATTATCATCGTAAATTTAAACGGCCACCGCACTAAAGCGTATTTCTGACAAAAAATGAGGTACAGACGGCAGATCAAACAAGAGAAAAACAAGTCTTTTGCATAAGAAAGATATCAGGCAAATATCTTCAAAGCACTTATCCCAATCTGATCAGTCTCTCCTAAAAGCATACTCTAAAACTTGGCATGGATCACATTCATTTTCCATCATAAAATGGAAATATTTACATGTTCTGTAAGTATTTTTCCTCATCGTCTGTACAGATTTAGACAGTCGTCAGCACATATTTAGATTTAGTTGACAGAACGACGGAGTAATACAAATTGCATTTGACGCAAAGGCGAAAATTCAGAAACGAATATAATGCACGATAGCGAGTATTACTGTATGTAATTTCTTTGTGCTCGAAAGGCTGAGGGGCATACAGACACATGATCAGACTGGGTCTTTCCATCTCATAAACCTATCAGTCTACCTTCTTTAGCTGATTTCCTCTCCTCCTTTGCTGCTAAACCTCTCTTATCTGTATCCCTACTTGTTATTTACTCTGCCGAATGCACTCTCTCCTGGTGAATAACACCCGCTCCCTACCCAACATTATCTAGGATAAGATGCTGTCGTGGAAATGTGTCTACGTCACTTAGTACTCCCATGGCTTGTGGGTGAGGATGTTAACCGGGCAGTCCCGTATACTGCATCGAGCCGAACTTCCAGGCAGGTAAAATCAACAATAGAGGAGTCCATTTGAAGTACAAGAGTTAAGGTGATCCTGGATTCCGCACACTGCGACTCTAAATAACATGGATGATGGTCCCACTTCCCTTCTGTTTACCCACAACATCATGCTATCTACCCACAACATCACGCTATCTACCCACAACATCATTTTCATCAGAACTTGTCTCCAGAACAGTAATAAGCCAAAAAAATGTAATTGTTTTTCTCTTTTAAGAATAAACTACAGAGTCATGGTTATAAGAAACTAAGCTACATTTATTAAAAGCTTCTTTCTGACCTTGACTGACCAGTGTACTAAAACATAAATACAAACTGAGCCATTTTTCTAATTCCTGGAAATAACTTTGTTCCAAAATATGAAACATTTACTGCCAATGTTTGAAGGAAAGTGTGGGGAGAGGTCAGCACACTTGACCTCACTTGGGATATCTGGAGTGGTGGTAAAAGCACTTCTATCAATGCAGATATATCTTACATATAAACTGTGGAAATCCACAAACTGTATAAGGAATGTCCACTTAACAGCAGCTTGCTCAGTTATATGACACATTTTCAACAGATTTGCAATAAATTTCTGCTTAAAATGTTAATATCTATGAGTAATATTTTTACTTAGAGAATTGAGACAATTTGCTGGTGGAGTTTACTGTGTTTTTTTATGGCGACCACCCAGTGAAAATTAATATTATCAGGATTCCGGTGGGACCCCACTGTCACTGTATTCCAGTGCTTATTTTCACAATAGGGCACAGAGGATCAGAATGAATGTTCAGAGAATGTTCAGAGAGGGGGCCAGAGAGAGGACAGAGATACAGAGTAATTAGGATTAACCCTTAACCCCTACATATATGTAATGGACTGTTATTTCCTTGAATTAAGACCATTCCATTTATGCGACAAAGGGGTGTTTTCAGGAAAATGACTGACCAGACATTGTAAACTCTGATCAGCCTGCGATCTGGGTTTACAATGGACGCAAAGGCTATTGTAGTCACCCTTAGCAGGCTAAGGGTTAACCTAAGGGTTAACGGGTAAAGGCTATTATATTTAGGGTTAACGTTAAGGGTTAACGTACAATGTACATGATTGGGTATCTTAAAGGGACACATGGCAATCTTGAAGAGTTTATCAAACATTCAAATAGGTCTTGATTTATTTATCCTAATCATTTTGACTGAACCGGCTGGCATATATAATTAAATAAAATTTAGAGTTTTCATTTGTTTGTCTTATTTACTTCAGGTTTAAATATAATCAACAGTTCACAATATGCAAAAACACTTCACTTGATTCTATTGTTATTAATTAATATTAATGATTTGAACAATTAAATGCAAGTTACACAGGCAAACTAACAGGACGCCCTGTTTTTTTTAAACAATCAAGATTGCCGTGTGTCCTTTTAAAATTGGTTCACTGCGCCAGGTACATCATTGGCAAGACTGTCGATAAGTTCACACTTCCATGGAAGCATCCAAAGCATCAAGAATGATGAATGGATGTTCAAAGTTACACCAGAAACAGACTAGCTGGCACAGGAACATATAAATCCTGTGTGGGTGTCTGCCATCTTGAAATGAGGAAGCCATTGTTACACTTTGTAGAATGTTAACAGTTTTGATTCCAGATTGGAATGTTCGTTAATTTGTTTTAGTATTTTGGCAGTGGGTAACAAGTTTTACAGAAAAGCTGAACACTGTTACGTTATTTTTTATTTTATTTTTTCCCCCTGATTTCTCTGCAAGGTAGTCTGGAGATCTGGGATTATGTAATCTCTAATTTCCATATGCGTTTTACATTCAGTATTTTCGTGGGAATAATAGAATTTATATAGTTACATTTGGGATTTACTTTGTATAACAAAAAAAATAATAAAACCAGAACCAGAACTATCGCTGAATACTTGGAGTCTTAAGTCAAACAAAGGGCAATAATTCCGAAATAACGGCAATCATCAATGAATGATGCAGAGGGACAAAAAGTCAACAATTGTTATGAGTATATGAGTTTTGGCAACAACCCATTCAAAACTGTTTGAAAAATGCTAGTAATAACAAGCCTGCGGGTGCCTGACGCTCGTCTGTTCTTGGACCTTAACCAAAATTCTAAGTTCAAAAAGGGGCATATCTGTTGCAAAATGCGCAAAAGAGTTATGATACTTGATTTGTTGGGTGATGTTGTGATGTAGAGCAATTATGCAAAGTTTCAAAGCTGTATAGCTGTAATAGTTACTAAAAGAAGTGGACATCAACTCAAAATGTAAGCAAAATTCCAAGTTCAAAGGGGCATAACTTTTGCAAAATGCATATGAGAGTTATGAAACTTGATCTGCTGTGTGATGTTATGATGTAGGACAACAAGGTAAAGTTTCAAAGCTGTAACTGTAATAGTTACTGGAAAAAATGGACCTTACATTAAGCAAAACTTAACCAAAATTCTAAGTTCAAAAAAGGGCATAACTTTTGAAAAATGCAAAACAGAATGATCTGCTGTGTGATGTTATGATGTGGAACAAATACGCAAAGTTTTAAAGCTGTAGCTGTAAGAGTTACTGAAAAAAGTGGACCTTAATGCAAACTTAACCAAAATTCGAAGTACAAAAAGGGGTATAACTTTTGCAAAATGTAAAACGGAGTTATGAAACTTGATTTGCTGTGTGTGTTATGATGTAGAACAACTATTCAAAGTTTCAAAGCTGTATGTAGCTGTAAGAGTTATTGAAAAAAGTGGACCTTAATGCAAGATTCACACAGATGACAACGAAGCAGACGCAGACGCCATCCTCGGTTTTTCAAAAACAGACAAGCTAAAAATTTGTGTTATGCGACACGACAGGACAAAAATGGACAACGTGATTCTTATATAGACCAGCCAACTTCACTTTGTGAAAGAGGGGGTATAAAAATGCTTGTCTCTTTAAAACCAATGTTAAACCCTTAATAAAATACACTTCAAAAAATGTTTGAGTTTTTTATTCAAATTAACCTATCAATATACGTTTTTGAATAAAGAAGATTATCTTTGACATTAGGCCAGACAAGTGTGGTTCAGGTGACACTGGCAAATGAAATAGGGTAGGTAGGTAGGCTTCTTTTTTTTTCTCAATAATAAATTCAATTATGATAATGAATTTAATACGTTAATTACTATACCATGAGTTCGATTTTTTTGCATTATCAAAAAAAGGATTTTTTTTTTGATTTCTTTTTTTAATTTCTTTTTTTTTTTATTTTTTTTATTTTTTAATTTTTGCATAAAAGGTTTTAGGGTCGGCCCCTTAAAATAGGGTCGGTCGGGTTACCTGAACCACACATATTTTTTTGTTTGGCCTTATGGAAGGAGTAATATAATTCATTAAAACATTTACATGAATGTAAATAACCGCAGTTATTCAACTTTGCTGACAAACATTACAGGTCAAAACGTTCCGAGAACATGTTACATCTTCAATATCAATACCAGTTCCCATACTCCAAATAAACATGCATAATTCATGGTTGATAATGAAGTTAAGACAAATGGTCTTATTAAATTGACCCCATTCCCATCATCAGCAACTTGGCATCCTTTGTTTTCTTTGTTTTCATACTTCTAATAATAATAAGAACACTTCAAGTGAATATGGATTGTGTTGTTTTGAATCATTTCTCACCAAGTTATATAAGTTTTATTGTCACTTACTCATTATAAAACTATTTAGGGATTATGTCCCTTTTTGTGTTATTTCATTGAGATTCCATTTCAAAAAGATAAAAATTAGAACTCAAATTATCCTGAATATTTTTACATGAAACTTCCAGTTTAACATTTTCACACATTTATCTAGGCACTGCTACTTTGAACTATAAAATACATACTTGACATTGAATATGATCGACACAAACTGGGTATGGATCAATACAGACTTTTATCAAAATTACTATTTATTATTCAAGTATAGGACTGTTTAGATAAAAGTGTAAACATATTAAACTGCAAGTTACATGTAAAAATATTCAGTTTTTTTTTACTGCACTTTCAGTGGGATTCCGTAAAAGGGGACATAATCCTTCATATTAGTTTCTCTTACATCACTTAATGCAGCTTTTGTTTTCATACGTCAATCATATAAAAGAACATGTTCAAGTGTTTTGTAGTACTTGAGATTTAATTTGAAAAATAATCTCTAAAGCCCTTCATAAAATGCACTTATTCCTAAGATAAGTTATATACGTTATTGTTTTTTCAAATGGGCCCTTGATTTTAACTGAAATTTTCTGTCTGAGACAAAGAAACAATGGGAGAGATATATATAACAGTCTGAAGTTACATGAAGGTTCAAAAAGACAAAAGGCGCCTTGAGCTCAATTAAAAAAACAAATATATATATATATATTAGTACAATTCATCTAAAATTTCTTAGGTGGGATCAATTTCTTTGCTCAAAATCTATATCTGACAGGGCTAGTTTTTATAACGTTTGTTTGTATGGTGTTTTACGTTATTTTCAACACATATAAGGTTATATATGACGGTCGATTTTTTGTGGTGGAGGCCGACCACCCACTTTTCCTGGGCAGAAGCAGTACTGTACACCTCCCGCCATCCGTAACAATCGACACTTCCTCACCTATAAGTCGAGCTCCCAACGGGATTCGTACCCGCAGCGGTAGGCAAGGTTTACAACGCAACATCCTTGGCGTAGGTTTTTACAACGCAACGTCGTTAACCATTAGGCCACGAAGACCCTTGTAATTTTCAGCGCGTCGCTGTATATCATGTGGTTCTCCACCTGATGAAGCTTACAGAATGTGATACGGAATAATAACATGCAGAAGCCTACCATATTAAAATAAGAAGTTATTGGCACTCTTAACTACATTTACATCTCTAAGAATCCTGGCCAAGACTTAATCACTGACGAAAGCATGCCAAAAACTGCAATATGCCAAAATCAGAGTACACAATAACTGAATGGTACATTAACAAACAAAAAAACATTGATGATGGTATCAAAGTTAATCATGTTGCTGTACCAATCTTCGCTGAAGTTAGGAATGGAAGTCATCAAGAAAGAAGCAATTTAAGACATTCAAATTGGACGCAAACTCATTATGTCTACTTTAGAAAAGCGTCATTAGAAAACCCTTGAAGAGTTAATCATTTATCAATCACATGCTAAATATGTCTTTGCCATGCCATGCAATGAGTAATCGTGCATAATGTTGCATGGAAAACCTATCAAGCACAATGTTTGCCGATTAGCAGGTCACAGTGGGCCGAGAAAAGATGATTTTCACAGCTGAAAGTTGGAGTGCGGGTTCCAAATTTCTCTCAATTTCGGGAACGCATTACCATATACCAGTCAGAGTTCAATACTTGTGAATAAGAGAATGGTTAATTGATTATACATAAGCTTTGATCCTGTCATGCAGAAGCGTGATAGAGTTACAGAAATATTGAGATGCTTTCTGCTTTACAATACTGGTATTGCTTTTTTTATATTTATAACAAACAATGCAGTTTAACATTATGTCACATCAACCTTATTAACTGTATAAATCAGCTTTACCTTAATCTTAAAGGGACACATGGCAATTTTAAAGTAATTATCAAGCATTAAAATTAGCAACGGGGGAGTTTAAAAATAATCTAGACTTTAAAGAAATAAATCTGAAATTCATAAGAAAAAATTCTCGGATGTAACATTTTCAACAGTTCTGGGTTGCAAAGTATCAGAGACCAAATCATAACATATGTTTTACATAAAGACACTTAGTAATAAACACCTGTTTTTAACATATGTTTATGTAGCGCAGTTACAAAAATATGGCGGCCATATTTGATTGATGTGTGATTCTTTCCTTTAGAAACAACTGCTTTCAATTAGACAAATTCCCACCGAGCATCATAAAAATTACACTAGTTAATCATTTTTTTGGAAGGGATAGTCAGGAAACTTGATTTTTTTCTCTGATATTAAAAAGCGGCAGATTTTTGTTGGAAAGGCATATGAACAACATGTACTTAAGTTTATTCTGCCACAGACCAATGTGTCTGAGTGAATGCTCATTTGAATCACCATTAGTATGGAGCAGGTACCTGCTTTCCAAGAATTGTATGACAGTTGAAAACGCAAAGTTCAACATTACTAAATCGTAAAAGCTTCATTTCAAGACAATATAAAATATTAATCACAATGAAAAATATTACCACATGCTGGATAACAAATGTTCAAATTATGAAATTTTTCATTTTTTGAGAAACGATCTTCAAAACAATGTGTTTCCATGGAAGCCACGCTCAACAAAGAAAGACTTGTCAACCAACATCTGGCTAAATCACAAAATTAATGTCTCCAACTTCCTTAAGTTTGTTCAAATTAACAACAGCCGCCGGCAGTCTTGTCTTTGTTAATCTCACTAAAATCAGTGACATGTCACCCGCTCTTTGTTATCAATGAGTGGTCACACAGATAGTGACACAGATTTTGTAAGAGTTGGTGTGAGGGGTCATCATTAGTAAAGAGTACATTTGATCCTGCAAAAAATCGTAATTGATACGTTATTGCCCTAAACACACTCCCAACTACAAAGGGCACATGTCTTTTTATCGATATCCACAAATGCAAGCTTTCAGAGTCTTTGTCAACAATGGTTTCAAAAATCATTAATGCTACTGCCATTAAAGCATTGTTTTCATCTCAAGGCCATAATTCAACAACCAAACCTTGATCCTTCTTAACCTATTGTCATCTCAATAATTAAGCCTTCTGTTTATCACAGCTTTCCAAAGCAACTATTTATGACATAAAAAAAATCTCCCGAAATATCCAATCAACAGTGTTACCTTTTCATCTTACAACTATTAATTGTTTTACATTCATAATTCCAACTTTTTTTAGTTTTCTTGTTGCTCTGGCCTCTGCTTATTCAAAAAGTACATACTTTGTGACTTTCTCGGCTTTTGTTCTTTTTATATTCATATATACATGATCATCTTGGTCTGTATTGCCAATTAATGCTGCCTGAGTTTCTTATAGGACATAGACTGGCGGGTATTTCCTTGTTTACACTGTCCAGTTTGATTAGGATGTCAGTAGGGTTGGAGAGGTTAAAATGGTTTGTCACAGACTGTTTAAAGTCAGTTACGTGTCAACCCGCATATTTTTGCTTCCAGTTTTTCCTTGTAATTGTTGATTGTTTTTAATGCATGTGTTTGGTTGACTGTGAAGGCTATACATTTGCTACTCCACTTTTGTATCTACTTCTATATTCCAAACAAGGTGAAGAATCTGGAGTTGTTTTTTGTTTTATCTTCTTTTAGTGTTTACCCTACTGTTTCAACCAATCAGTTGTCTCAGATTTTCAACTATTTGCACCAATTATTCATGAAGATTTTACTACAAGCAGACTTCGCGGAGAAGAGAGTGACATACATAGGGACTATCGATAAAACCTATTGTAAACACTAAGCTGGATAGAGTTTATGAAAAAAAATCTTCACCATTAAGAAACCGCACTCTGGCGCTAAGCTCCCTCCCTTTCGGTTTCTTAATGGTGAAGATTTCTCTTCACAGCCTCTATCCTGTACATCTTTTATAATTTAACCAGTTTTTATTTAATATTATGCTACAGGGGCTATATATATAATACAGTGTGTTTGATGTGACATGATCCCTGTACCAAATGACACTATCTTCCCATTCATAGATATGGTAGCCCCAAGGTAAACATTGCAGTATTGTCATCTAATGTAAGAAAATTTCTTGAACATTAAAATTGAATTAATGATTTACATGTTATTAGCCATTAAAAAACAAAGGTGCTGACAATAAATATACAATAATCTCCATCATGTAAAATCCAGAAAAATGCCTAAACATATTTACTACATTTCTCAATAACCGTGTCAAAATAAAATTGTTTCAGACTAAAGTGGAAGCCCAACAATTTTATTTTGACGCGTTTATTGAGAAATAACAGGACACTTTTAAGAATGACTAACCAATCAGAATGCAGTAAATATGTGTATTGGTTGCAGTTTGCTATTATAACTGTATACAAAGAACAGAATAAATAATTTCATGCTGTATGAGCCATAAAAATTTAAAGACAGATTAACCCTTAACCCACTACATATATATAATGGACTGTTCTTTCTTTGAATTAAGACCATTCCATTTATGTGACAAAGGGGTGTTTTGGGGGGAAATGACTGGTCAGCAGACAGACATTGTAAACCTTGATCAGCCTAAGAGTTACTCGCAGGCTGATCTGGGTTTACAATGCATGCAAAGGCTATTATAGTCCAGCTTAGCGGGTTAAGTGTTAACAATTCATATTAAATCAAAACAGGCAACAAAGAGGTATATCCCACTGAACAAAATATTCATATACCTTGACACTGGTGCTTAGGTGAGAAGTCTCCCTTCACATAAGGCCATACCTGCCAAAAGCATTCACAGTTCAAACACAATGAACTTTCTGTTCAGGGAACATTGTAACATGTCAGATGTGTTCACACTCCACAGAAAACATGGCTCCAGTGTCCATCAAACTTCACATTATTGTTATTTTCAACAATACCCTCATGTTTATTTACAATTTTGGTTGTCAGGGTAACAGGCAGACATGAAATGCAATATTCTCCTTCAAGTACTATATTTCTGTTGTAATTTTCGGAAGTTTAGATGGTAGATGGTGGTGTGCCAGGGTTGATTATGTATACGATCAGTTTCCATTACTGGTTCATCCAGTACGTAACACTACTTCAAGGGTTCAATGCCAAAACTGTCGTAACTAATAAACAAAGCCTACGAATTTTGACTATGATTATTGTAAGCTTTTATGCCATTTACATCACAAAAAATTATCTTGTGTGAATTAAGGGATATCTGTTTAACCATGTGATGGTTCAATGCAACTGGTGCATCATTTTCTTTATTTATATGTAGTTACAACAGTGTGGCATTGAACCATTGCATGCATTCTAATCTTCATGATA
Organism: Cyrtodaria siliqua; assembly: GCA_037043455.1. Lineage (NCBI taxonomy): Eukaryota > Metazoa > Mollusca > Bivalvia > Adapedonta > Hiatellidae > Cyrtodaria > Cyrtodaria siliqua. Next base: position 18,018 of record JAWPHD010006415.1, read on the forward strand.
ACCAAAATTGTGGTCAATAAATAACTTTGAAATCCTCTTCCTTTTTACTCAGATGCTTTTAATGGTTTTACAAACCACAGCGTGCACCAATCCTCTAGACCAGTCACATATTCAACTTCCATTTTAAGGTATCATTTTGTGGCAACAATGAAAGCAGCATCAACATTTATGGCAGCAATGACAGCAGCATCAACATTTATGTTAAAGTATTGCCTTGATTAAAGTGATTCGAATTCTATCTTAAACATTGCTAATTCAAATTCATTCAAACATCGCTAATGTCTTTAGCACCATTAAGGCCTAACTCAGGTTCCGTAACTCTGTATTGCATTTTAGCAAAATTATGGCCTTTTTTCCAGCTTAGAAACATTTTATTCTTAACAACAATATAGACGGGACACTTTTACCGACTGGCGGACTTTCTTCCATTATGGTCAGGAAACTGACTGCATGTCTCAACGTTGACTAACTTTTTGAGATTTATCAATTGTGACATATCATGATCACTTACATCCTTTTGGTGATTCTAGTTGCCTTTTTATGGATCATTTGCATATTTAAAGCTATCTTCAAAAGGCGAGTGGTTTCTTTACCTGTTATATCAACGACTAAGGTGACAGAGGTCAAGCAAATCAAAGCCGTAAATATGGCATGCTCGGAAACCACACAATCATTCAACACAAAAGGAGGAAAGGTGTGGGATTCACTATAAAACCACACACATACCGGATACTCAGTGTCCGGAAGGGACATATTCACAGTCAGCAGACAAATAATGAATGACCCCAAGTTTTGTCACTTTTTATTTGTTTAGGATATAACCAGACTGGCGGATAAACGAAAATATGGTTGTTACCATGATACACTCCTTCTGGCTTTCACAACATCTCAATCCCCCAACCCAACCCCTCCCCAATCCCACCCCAACCCCACTTTAAACCCCACCCCTATACCCTGCAACTTTTAGGAGTAAGATAATGAAATACAACTGTAAATACCAGAGGGTTTCAACAATTACAAGACTACTGAAAATAACTTGCAGCAATATGTTGCCTTCGTTTCCTTTCCTGGGTTTGAAATGAATGAATAAATGACATTATGACAGTCACCAACATTCGAGATGACCTTAGGGCAGAAATCCAGAATCAATGAACTGACTGCTACAATTTAATTAATTCACCGAATGACCACAGATGGGGCGAACTAAATTAATTTCAGTTCATATGTAATTATGCCACTATATGCCACAAGTATGAACATTCTGATTCTAAAATTTGTTTTGCGCAAGGTCATAATTTTAGGAGATATTTATTATGTAACTTCCTTATTTAAATTGTGTTGCCTTACAATAGATCAGTGTATCAATACTTCTGTTTTGTAATCTTTGTGTCATTTAAACCTCACACCAATTTTAACCAACTTTAAATCTTGAATTTCTGTTCGGTAATCTTAAGTGTGTCACTTGACACATTTACCCACCCCCAATTTAAAACCACTTAAAATCTTGCATTTCTGCTAGATATAATCTGTGCGAGTTGCTTGACCTCAATCCCTTTAAAATCTTTGATTTTCTGTTTTATGTAAACTACATGACTTGTATACATGTGTGTACCTGGGCCCCCACCCCACAAATTAAAACCACTTTCTTATGACAGACCGACCGACAACTGCATCATGTTTGCAGTACACAGATCCACATCATGAAGACTTCATGTCTACATGCATGATAACAACAAATGGACGCCTCGTTAAAAGCAAAGCGGGGGCCAGGCGAATCAAAACAATGTCAGTCCTGTGCAACAATCTGTCAATCACAGCAATGACCATAGTGGATGTGGAGCCAGATATCAAACAATACTTCAACTATGTCCTCATGATGCATGTATGTAATCAGAGGAGATGACTGAAGATAATTATGTTTTTACCCTTATGTAACACCAATGGTTGCATTAGAAGCTTTTATTATTAGGCTTTTTTTTACCTTACATAACAGAGGCCTGTAAAAAGCTCTTTCCAATTGAAAACTTGTCTGTTGTTTCCCCAACTGCGGCAGAATTCTGTCCAATTAGTAAGCAGCAGTTTTTCAGAATTTGAGAAAAAGCATTAATTCTGCAATGTGTTTTTGTCAGTTAAAGGGGTTGATGCACTATTTCCCAACACAGTTTATCTTAAAGGGCTCTGAAAAACTTGAAAAATGCTGAAAGAATTATCAAAATGCCATGAATAATAAAGGAGATATGACCTATTGAAAAATTGTAAAGAACATAAATGGAGGCTGCCATCTTTGAACGATGACGTCATCGCGCCATTTTACCATATATGGCATATTGATAAAATGCATTTTAAAGCAAAGAAAATCACCGCAAATGAAAAACAAGAGGTCAATGACCTTGAAGCTCTACTGATTGATTTTGATTTCAGGAAGTAGTCGCTACAGACTTGTTTTTTGAAAATCTATTTTTAACCGTTGCGGCCATCTTGAATTTCCGGCCGACCTGAAATTTTGCTAAGATCAATAAGACATTAAGAGCAACATTCCTGTGAAGTTTCATGAAAATCCGTCAGGTAGTTTCAAAGAAGTAGTCGCTACAAGTTTTCATTATATAACTCTATGTAAACAAAGCAGCCATGTTTAAGGTCAAATCAAAACGATTTTCGACAAGGACCAACATCATGTCATACTGATCATTTTAGAAAAAGTCCCATATCAATATCTCTTATTGTTTTGAAGAAGTAGTCGCTACAAACTTATTTATTTTAAATCTATTTTTAGCTGTGGCGGCCATCTTGAATTTCCGGCCGACCTGAAATTTTTCTAGGATCAACTAGACATCAAGAGCAACATTCCTGTGAAGTTTCATGAACATCCGTCAAGTAGTTTCAGAGGAGTAGTCGCTACAAGTTTTTACTATATAACTCTATGTAACCAAAGATGGCCACTGGCAGCCATGTTTAACGTCGAATCAAAATAATTTTCCACAAGGATCTACATCATTAAATGCTGATCATTTTAGAAAAAGTCCCATATCAATATCACTTATAGTTTTCAAGAAGTAGTCGCTACAAACTTATTTTTTAAAAATCTATTTTTAGCTGTGACGGCCATCTTGAATTTCCGGCCGAACTGAAATTTTGATAGGATCAATTAGACATCAAGAGCAACATTCCTGTAAAGTTTCATGACAATCCGCCAAGTAGTTTCAGAGGAGTAGTCACTACAAGTTTTTACTATATAACTCTATGTAAACAAAGATGGCCGCTGGCAGCCATGTTTAACGTTGAATCAAAACGATTTTTGACTAGGATCAACATCATGTAATGCTGATCATTTTAGAAAAAGTCCCATATCAATATCACTTATAGTTTTCAAGAAGTAGTCGCTACAAACTTATTTTTTAAAAATCTATTTTTAGCTGTGACGGCCATCTTGAATTTCCGGCCGACCTGAAATTTTTCTAGGATCAATCAGACATCAAGAGCAACATTCCTGTAAAGTTTCATGACAATCCGCCAAGTAGTTTCAGAGAAGTAGTTGCTACAAGTTTTTACTATATAACTCTATGTAAACAAAGATGGCCGCTGGCAGCCATGTTTAACGTTGAATCAAAACGATTTTTGACTAGGATCAACATCATGTCATGCTGATCATTTTAGAAAAAGTCCCATATCAATATCACTTATAGTTTTCAAGAAGAAGTCGCTACAAACTTGTATTTTAAAACTCTATTTTTAGCTTTGGCGGCCATCTTGGATTTCACATCAACATGAATTTTTGCTAGGATCAACTAGACTTTATGGGCAACATTTCTGTAAAGTTTCATGAATATCCATCCAGTAGTTTCAGCTGTGAAGTCGCTACAAGTTTTTACTATATAACTCTATGTAAACAAAGATGGCCGCTGGCAGCCATGTTTAACGTTGAATCAAAACGATTTTTGACTAGGATCAACATCATGTCATGCTGATCATTTTAGAAAAAGTCCCATATCAATATCACTTATAGTTTTCAAGAAGAAGTCGCTACAAACTTGTATTTTAAAACTCTATTTTTAGCTTTGGCGGCCATCTTGGATTTCACATCAACATGAATTTTTGCTAGGATCAACTAGACTTTATGGGCAACATTTCTGTAAAGTTTCATGAATATCCATCCAGTAGTTTCAGCTGTGAAGTCGCTACAAGTTTTTACTATATAACTCTATGTAAACAAAGATGGCCGCTGGCAGCCATGTTTAACGTTGAATCAAAACGATTTTTGACTAGGATCAACATCATGTCATGCTGATCATTTTAGAAAAAGTCCCATATCAATATCACTTATAGTTTTCAAGAAGAAGTCGCTACAAACTTGTATTTTAAAACTCTATTTTTAGCTTTGGCGGCCATCTTGGATTTCACATCAACATGAATTTTTGCTAGGATCAACTAGACTTTATGGGCAACATTTCTGTAAAGTTTCATGAATATCCATCCAGTAGTTTCAGCTGTGAAGTCGCTACAAATAAAAGTTTACGGACAGACAGACGGACAGACGGACAGACGGACAGACGGACGGACGGACGACGGACTCCGCACCACGGCATAAGCTCTGCTGATCTCTGATCAGTAGAGCTAATAATACTAAAATGTATACATTTTACATCTTTATATTTATTTTTAATCATTTTGCAGTGGTTTTCTTTGCTTTAAAACACATTTTGTCAATTTGCCATTTATGGTAAAACGGCGCGATGACGTCATCGTTCAAAGATGGCCGCCTCCATTTATGTTCTTTGCAAATTTTCAATAGGTCATATCTCCTTTATTTTGCATGGCATTTTGATAATTATTTCATCTTTTTTCAAGTTTTTCAGAGCCCTTTAAAATAAACTGTGTTTGTAAATAGTGCATCAACCCCTTTAAGTAAGTTCTGACTGAAAAGTCAGTAATTATAATAAATAATAATGAATGAAAATATAAATAAAGCCTAGTATTGTCATATTTACTTAACCAATGAAATTTTACATCTTTCCCAAAATGAGAAATAAGCGCGTATTTTTTTCCCCAAAGTGGACAGGCCTAGGCATGAGACTTCCCAATTTTACGGAAAAAAGGTCTGTAGAACTATAGCACATGCTGTTCAGTGTGTCTGTAAATGCATGAAGATCTACATGACTGTATAGAACAATATAAGCCTGAGATAACAAATAAAAAATGGGTATCTTATGACTTAATTACTATAACTACATTTAGAACTCTTGTTAATCTGAACTGAGCATTTAACTGTCGTGAAGATGCGAGACTCACGCTTCTGTCTGAGATTTAACGCTTATAAATTTGCATTCTGCTGGTTTCTTTCGGCGCCACAACTGTTTTACTTCTAAACACTTTATATACTGTTTCTCAGCTGCTGGAGAAGATAATATTGTTGCCAGTATTATTTTATATTTATTTTATTTTTATATAATTTACAATTATTGTTTCTTATTAAATCATGCTGCTGCTGTTGTTGATGATGATGATGATGATAAAAGTGCTCACTGCCTAAATACCACAACGTCTCACAACACAATTAATCTGCCATAGGGTCCCATTGTAATGGTTTTGTTCGTGGCATAGAGATAAACAAAATTTACAACATGTATTTATGCTTAAATTCTTCATTGATCCAATATCTGCAATTTAAAACACATGCAATTAACAAATATTTACCAGATTAAACTTTTTTTAATTTCATGTTTGCGTGACACCTATCAAAATTGAGAAAAAGTACAACCCCTGGTGATTAGACCCATGATGTGTAAAATGAGGCAGAATTAGCTAGAAATCTTATATCAACATGCATTTTTCTGTGATCTCTAAAATGCTGTAGATTTAGAACCTGGTAAAGATAAATCAATGTATTCTGTAAAATGTAGAAAAGCGGACTTGTTTTTTAAAATCTACCTCCTTCATCTGTAGGGCATGAGTATTCAAGGGAGATCATAATAGTGGTGTGAGTCCACAATGTCACTGGAAAGGAGATCATAATAGTGGTGTGAGACCACAATGGCACTGGAAAGGAGATCATAATAGTGGTGTGAGACCACAATGGCACTGGAAAGGAGATCATAATAGTGGTGTGAGACCACAATGGTGCTGGAAGGGAGATCATAATAGTGGTGTGAGTCCACAATGGTGCTGGAAGAAACTCTTGCTAAGTTGCACCCCACTGACATAATGAATACATATTTCCTGTATGACAATTTCTCGAAACTCCTGCAAATCTCAAATTTCAAAGCCATCAAGATCGATACATTTTTGACAGCTTAAAAGCTTTTGTGAATTATACCGGTCCTGTACTTTTAAGCATCTCAGCTAATTATGATGTGCAATAATATATAAAATGTAGAAATGTTATTTCATATGTTCACACTTCATTTCATATATAATATTTATACAATAGAACCGTTTTAACAATAGGCAAATTTAGAAAAATGAGGTGGGTAGCAATATTTTGAGGGCTCAGCGCTAAACTGTTGTAACTACATATGAATGAAGAAGGAGATACAATAGTTTTGCACTGAACCCTCGATTTATAGCACCAGTAGTGAAATGTATCTGGGGGATAGCAGGTGAATTTACAAGACCCATTTGGCAATTATTATAAATATCTATACTGGACACAAAGTCTGTAGCATCCCGGTTGATGGTTTAAAAATAAACTCTATGTTCCTCTCTAATAACAACATTTAAAATGTACACAGGAAAGAGATTTTGTAAACTGAACAAAAAAGGTCAATCTGTTATCAACATAGTTGCCCTTTCGGGCACGAGCAAGTCAAACACAGTTGGGTATATTTATCTTGATGGACAGTCACAGCAATATGACGCCACACGATTCAAGAGACAGTGGAATCCCACAGACAACAATTGACAAAGTTGACCTAATCCCTCCATAATCCCATTACAACAGGGAACCCTTCCATCAAAATGAGATAAATAATGCAGACACAGTCTAGTTTTGTTTTCAAGTTTGTCCAGTCTGGTAGAATTGCCCAACAGTAATTCATGTAAGATTAGGTAACACTGAATGGCCACTAAACTGTTGATAATAAAGTTGATAAACTTAGATTATTCATCATTATTATAAATATTATCATCAAATTATTCTGGCCAATAAGCAATTATTGAACAAGAGCCTAATATTAGTGTAATCAGTAATTATTCTTATAATCGTTCACCAATCGTTCACCAATCGTAATCAAATGGGAATTAATATTACGGGACAATGCTATCAGTTTGTGTGTGGTGGGGCGGAAGGTACTCTTTGATCCAAATATATGAATGATTGGGGTGGATCAATGGCTGATCCCTGACTGACTCGCGGTCGATCCCTGGGAATTATTGATTAATTGAAAGTCTCGATTAAAGAAACACTATGGGGATAAGACAAGGTGTAGTGTTTGACCCCTTCAATTGTCCTACAAACCTAAAGGAGTTTTGACAAATTTGGATAATATTTTTTTTTTTTTAGAAATACCTTAAAAATTATATGCGATACAATAGACAGCAATTAAAACTCGAGGCATAGATATATAAATCTAAGTTCAGTGGGAATTTATGGTCAGTAGCAAAAAATAGTCAGTTGCCCCTAACAGAAAAAATACACTTTTTTCTGAGGTGGTGGAGGTGGGGCCTTAATACTACGTGGGGATCGCTCCAACATAATCTAGATACCATTCTAAAAAAATTATATAGACAACACATAGATCTGTAATAATCCGTTTTAATTTTTGGTAGCTTTAAATTATAAACCTATTTAAAATCTGTCATGCAGTCAATTGTGTATTGTATTGTAACCTAATAATTCCATTTTCTAAAATTTAACAAGACAAAAGCAGAGACCCAACAATTGTTTACCTTTCATCTAAACATTTCAAAAACCAACAATCGTTTTTAAAAATCAGCAATTTGAAAGTTTTTTCCATACAAAAGAACAATATATTTGCCATTTTTGTTACCCCTCTCCGCGATTTGATCGATGAGATTTCAATTGTGCTTGAAAACGGGCAATTTAAATTTCCAACTCGAGCATACCGCTGACATAACTTATGCAAAAGACCATCAGATGGATTTGATAGCGGCTTAACATGACAAAATATCAGACAATCTTGGTGAAATATTAGATTTTGCAGATATCATTATACATAAGTAATGTTCAAAATGTTGAGTGACATGGCACGCATTTGCTGATACCAAAAATTGATTGTCACAATCTGTGCCATACACTTTGAAACATCTGCTGACAAAGAAATGTTTAGAATTTAAAACTGATAATGTTTTCAAGCTTATATATATTGAAATACACTTTTTCTGCCTAATAAAGGGGTGACCTAATCAATTTTGCTTTATTAAGCACTGACCAATAAAGCAATTAAATGCGGAATCCCTCGGCGTTTATTGTATGTAACGTTATCCGACGTCATTTACGTAACGTTATCTGACGTCATATAACAAACAAAAAACAACACATAGCGGCGTCCCCTATAAGCATAACATTTTGTGAAATGGATAATAATAATAATTTATACAGAAAATGTGGATAAGCAAAGCAGAGCCTCGTCATTCTTCATTTTCTAAGCCTCGTCTAATAAACTTGATAGTAAAAGGCACCGACATAATATTCTCTATATATCGAAGCCAAATATTTATTTATTTTATACTTAGATGTACGGTAATTGACTTGAATGTTGTTTAAAGGATTATCATCGCATTATACATTATTTAGAGCCACCCCTGAGAGAGCGGGAGAGGATACATAAGAATCCGGGAACATGCCCTGCTCTTATTTACGAATATATCCTTATGTTTTTTAACTGCTTTGAGAATACTGATTACAATACACCGACCATCCGGTTTACCTACCCGTCTGCAGATGTCTTGCCCGAGAGCACAGAAAATCAGTTTCGCGGGTGAGATAAGTGTCTTGCCCCGAGACCCACGAAACTCAGTGGCGCGGGTGAGGCTTAATCCCGGACTTGGGAATTCAAATTTACTGCGCTATCCACTACCCCAGCCCTATTTCATTAAATTTACCAGCAGTAACCCATCTTAAGCATTCTGTCTGGGTGTATCAATTACAATGCTATCTCATACTCACTCACTTGCATGTTTTTGCTGTTTAGTAGACTTTATGATTTCTAATGTTAAGAAGTTTGGTCCGACACACACACCAGCAGCTAGTCTGATATCGTGATATTTACGCAGCAGACTGTAATACCATCCATGAATATCAATTGGCATTTCCTTAAATAATTCAATATCAAGCTTCTAATCTGACATTCCGTCAGGTCCAATACTGCATAGAACCTGCAGCATATCGATAAAATATAAAATATAAGCAGAAAATTTACAAAAATCAATACGTAGACAAAGGTTTAGAGTAAACTTTCCCTGTAAAAATCACATATCAAGCCATGTTTCTGCATCAAATGCCGGAAACAATGGCTTCCCAGACAATGTTTAATCAAATACGCATGAATCTCTCTGGAGGCCCTAGCAGGAACTGCTTTCAATATATCTCTAACAGCAGATTTGTTAATCAAATCCACGTTTAATAATAATATACATATATATACATCATACCGAAAGTCAGATTTATTTGCTAATTAAATCCACGGCTAATTATCTATTTATTAGTAGCAGTAACCATATCATTTTCATTGCTAATTGCTGAGAGCATTTAATCTACAAGTAAATACTAAAATAATAGTTTAAGTCTGAGTTTATAATTAAACCATGATGCATCAGAAGAATGTAACAGCTAATGAACCATTTGGGCAAAATATAGCACCTTTAAAATTCATCATAAATAAAAAATTAAAAAATAAAAATTAAACCAATTTTTTTTATTTTTTTTACCAGACAGCATTATATTGTATGCCAAATGCCAAGGGGGCGCTTTTATATTAAAAATGTAAATATTTTTTTTGTTGTGGGGTTGGGGGCAGGTGGAGGGGCTCATATTAGGAGAAAGTATGCATTTACTTATATTTCAGATCAACAATAAAGTAGAGAACTAACAACTGTTTACCTCATTACAGGGTCTTCCACAGAAATTATTTAAGGGATAGGGGAAATTTAAATTTGAATGTCACGGGGTGGGTGTGCGAGGGAGTTACCCTTCTGGCGCAAATATCTTTACGGATCATGATTTATTTAGATGCAATTTGAAGTATATTTAAACTGAAAATGAAAGTATTTTTAAGTATAGCCTACAAGGAGCTATTTATAGGCGGGAAAAATGCATTTTGGAGATATATTGGTGTTTTTAAGGGATCAAAGGATAGGGAGTTAATTGAGGAGTAGGGGTAAATTAGATTTCAGAGAATTAAGGGGTAGGGGGAATACGTTCTTAAATGGCCTGTGGAAGACCATGCTCAAATTATGAATCAATGCTACTACTGACCCAGTAAGGTGTTACCCATGCTAAAGGCAACACTTTTATATTACACATCTAACATAATATATACACTTTCACAGGCCCCAACCTCATTACCTGAATTACTTCTTCACTTCTTTCCACATTGTGACATTCCGTGTGGGACGCATTGTGACATTCCGTGTGGGACGCATTGTGACATTCCGTGTGGGACGCATTGTGACATTCCGTGTGTGGGACGCATTGTGACATTCCGTGTTGGACGCATTGTGACATTCCGTGTGGGACGCATTGTGACATTCTGTGTGGGACGCATTGTGACATTCCATGTGGGACGAATTGTAACATTCTGTGTGGGACGCATTGTGACATTCCGTGTTGGACGCATTGTGACATTCCGTGTTGGACGATTGTGATATTTCATGTGGGACGACAACTCGATGTGTCATTTTACGAATCGCAGCGACCTAATTCTGAATCCCTCTATGCAACAGATGATATTTTCTTTCAATTCTAGTATTTTTTCTTCTTCTTTCAATTGCAGTATTATTTTTAAACCTACTTGAATTATATGCAACAATATAATATCTGAGGAGTTATTCACCATCTGCATTGTATACCCACAATCCTTAGTCATGAAACAATAACAAGACAAGTGTCCAGGTGCATCATATGGTAATAGTTGCAAAACCCACAAAGAATTTAAATCAGTCTTTTCAGATTTTGTTCACGCCCCGGTGTCAGCGTGACAATGAGAAATATTTCAAGCACTCGAAAACATCAGCACCTTTGGTCAACATTTTGATAGCGTTTTGAGTGGTCAAGCTTAGAATAATGGAGCCCTTGAATAACGGTATGCTTGATTTGTGCCTTAATAATTTTATATATATGGGAGAGTAAGGAATTCCACGACAATCACCTTCCCTAAAGAACTTGAGTGGCGGCCCAAGTGGCCATCAACATTTAGCCCACTTCTATCACCATGTGCTGTATTAGGGTTTATAGCCACGACACTAGAGAAAAAGCATAGTCATTATAATGTCCTATATATCCATAATCCTACTTGAAGTTTGCTAAGCATCAAGATATCAATTCGATGGTTTTACCAACAGCACAAAAGTCAACAATTAATTTTGTTTTAAGATTAATTTATGTGAAATTCAGTAGTTATTGTCAAAAATTATTTAGAAAACAATTAAGTTATTTTGAGTACCGGTACTTTTGCATAAAAAAGAAACCATAAAATATCCTTTGGGTTCAAAAGTAAGGCAAAAAACGTTTGGTGCTTAGCAAACTTTGAGAGTATCAATATTTTCTGCTCCTACTCAATCTCCTCCCTCCGGTGGCTTGAAATGTGTTGATGAGAGCTGTTAAACAACAATTCAAGGATTTTTGCCCTAACCAAAACTGAAGAACCAACTTATTACAATATTTATATGTAGGTTATAAAAAAAAGTGTGTTCTTTCTTTTTCCCATTCATCTTACTACATAATTATAAAGTACACAAATGATATAAAAAATAAAAAATTTACTGAACAAAAACATTACAAAGTAGCTGACACTTTTTTGACAGTTTAGGTAACATTTATGATGTAGGACCTCAGGTACTTAAAGGATCATGTTTCACTATATTATATAGTATAGAATACATCAAAACAAAGATGAAAACCATTTTATTTGCCCTAAATGACCTCAATGTAATACGAGACAGTTTTAAAGCCTGTTTATTTCATTTGGTAAAACTTAGTATGAAAAATAAATTATGTGTCTTTTAAACATAGGGGTTCATAAAGTTTAAAGCATGACGAAGATAATTATCATGATAAATTAGATTTGGCTATTCATGAAATGATATCCATGACAAATCACAGTTTTGTTATTTGGTGAAACCAGGGATTTCTTTTGAGAAATTTGGGAAAAGGCCTGCTGATTTAGGGAAAAAGAAGCGCAAAATTGTCAAAATTGGGGGGAAAATGGTGTTTTTTTAGCTATTTAAGGGAATGTTTTTTTCAGAGAAAACATTATTAAAACATATGCTTTAGATATAATATCAATCAGGTATTTAATTTAGCAATGATTTTAACATACAAACAATGGAAAGCCTGTTACTTTTTCTAAATTGGGATTTTCAGATTGGGAATTTGATTACCCAAAATTGGGACGAGGCCGATTTTTGGCTCCATTTAAATAGGTTAAAAAAGACCTGGATACTGTATAGCCACATGTATACACACACAGACCTAGTAACAAATAGATTGGACACTATGAAAATTATCTAAATTCCACGTGGCACAGTGCGAATATTTTAACAAATTATTTCCCAACTTTAAACACACATATCATGAAGAGTTTTATAGATACAAGTTTCATTCATGCCAAATCCCATCACACATTTAATTTTCTTTCCAATAGTAGTATTTTTCTTTCTCTCACATTTAGAGCAAAAAAAGGAGTTTAACGGAAACTTTTACTGTGTCAAAACCTTGATTTTTAAGAGAAAAGCGAAGAATGATGACATTGTTAACTTTAAACATCTTTGTGTACAATTTCTTATTTTCAAAATAAACATAAATTATTATAACCCCATTTTGCTATTCACTATGAATCTTTTGAATGTATTCTCATCAAAATCAGTGAATAATTGAGAGAGGAGATAAAAGGAAAAGTTAAGGTGCCACGTGATATTTTGGTTACTTCATTGTTTATTAATATGTCTGTCAGGTTTCAGTACATTTGGAACTTTATAGTAGTACTATTTAGTACTTTGTCAATAAAACTTTTAATTGTTACCCCGTGGGTATTTGTTTCCGCCCAATTTCACACCTTTCCATCTATCACCTGCTATAGAAAGGTGATGTGGTGTAATCCTCCACAAAATCTTATTTCAACAAATGGCCTAAAATGGACAAATATTTTGACAATATCAGTGTAATAGTTATTTAGGACTTAGAGAGCTGTTGAACTGAAGGATTTGTTGTACCTTGTGTAAGGAACCGCTTAAACCAGTTAGCTGTTTTGTTTATACAAATGTATTACAGTTTTATGACATAAAACAACAAAACCCAAGCACCCACTTATAAATTTGTCTAATTTATCACCAGATGGCCATTTAGTCAAATAACAGCCCATTAGATTATTTGTTAAAAGTTAACACTTTTTATGACTTACATTAAAACTATTAAAGGACTATTTACTTTATTGTAAAATGTGTCAGACTTGTCTATAATCACAAGGTAAACAAATCCATAATGTGGACATTTCTGTGCTATTCTGGTGGCTTTCATGACATAACGGGTCAAGAGAACAAAAATATACTTAATTTAATGTCCGTTAGATTTTGGTAGCACTTTTTTTTTTCTTTTAGAAAAATAGAATAAATAAATTACAATATACATAGATATATATGAATATAGTGATAAAAGTGTGACTCTGCTGCTTCTCAACTTAAGAAGCTTGCATGATCAAAATCATGTTGGTATGTTGGAAACATTTGGAAATGTTTTAATTCCTTTAGACTGAATAAAAGCTTCTCTTCTCTTTTTTAATGTTCAGGACTCAAATTAGGTGATGAATGCTGGTGCTGAGAATGGCAATACATCAAACACAAGCACATGCAAGAAGTACCACAGGCTCCGGGCAGTAACCACAAACCCAGTCCATTATGCATGCAGCCCAGCCCTGGGGTTTATAGTTTGACTGATAATGGAGCCTCTTTACACAGTGCATGGTCTGCAATACATGACAGGAATTATGAACTTATGGGGCCCCTGTGGTTTTACAGACCCCTAATCTGACACCTTGTTAATGAGCTGATGATGACCTGATAGGGTGGTCTCCCTTGGAGACACACATCCATATCTCCCTTGATCAGTCAACACCACCTAGTTACTAATTAGGCACCAGCATGATATCTATGGGAGTCTAATTGGAAACAATACGCTTGCCATAACATGACATTACCAGAGAAAAAAATAAATTTCACTGCTATTTTTCAAGGCAAGACTTAGTATTCCAGAAAGGTATGATGAATTATATTTTTTAAATTTCTTTTGATGTAGTGGCTGTTATGGTCAGTGATTCAACATTCAGGCAGTCATGAGTTTGATAACAGCTCAGACAATCTGCTGGTCAAATAACAAAATTCCAGCCTGACCAGTCAACTGGTTCCTGACAGGTCGTTCAAATAAGACTTCCTAAATTAACTGATTTTCATAATATAATTACAATATATCAAACACAGCACAAACTGCAAATTTTAAACACTCAATAATGTCTACAAAATTATGAATTGTATCGATTTTAGTGTTCTTTTCTCCTGGTGGGTGACTTGTCTGGTATATACAACTGATATCATTATGCACTAAACAAAAAAATGGGACTATAAACCCTAATACTGACACAAACATGATTAATCCAAACTTGACCACAGCAGGAATGCATCTTACTGGAGGGTCACTTCCTGTGTCAGGAGTTGGTTTATTTACCATTACATAACACAGGTGTCAAATTAATGTAAATCTACTTATCCTTTTTGCAATTTCAATCATCACAGACCCCCAACTGTGCCAGAAACACCACATAACAAAGGCTGACCATTGCTTGGGGATCAGGGGACACAGGACACAATATTTGGAACATTTGGCAGGTTGTGTATATTTAGTAGCAGATGAGAATGTGTCAAAAAGGAATTTAAAGTAACCTTCTCTCATTCTGTAATATGAGATACTGGTGTGAGAGGTCAAGTTAATGCTGCACAGATGGGAGGAGATCCTATCAGGTTACACCAGACAGCTGGTCCCGCTGACAGCCATGCAATGCAGCATCATCATCATAATCTCTGGAAGGAATTAGGCAATCCTAAGGCTGATTCAGGACATGTCTTTGTGATGGTATATGATAGTGCTAGCAGCAGCTTAACTACCCAATGGCAACTAAATCTTCAGATTTTACAAATTGTGTGTTGTTGCATTTCGCTGGTTTATCGTAATTATGTATATATATATATTTACAATGTTGGCTACTACTTTTCGATCCTTAGCACCATCTTAAAGATGAATGATGGTAAGGCCAAAACAAAAATACCTGTGTTTCCGGTGGCCCGACCGACCCTATTTTTAAGGGGCCGACCCTAAAACTTTTATGAAAAGAAAAATTAAAAATAAAAAAATAAAAAAAATAAAAAAAAAATAATTGTTTATTTGTTCTGAACAATGATTTATCACAATATATCGAGGTAAACTTACATCACAGAGAAACTTTCAGCTGTATCATCAATATGTATGGGGTTTATGTGATAAATACATGTAGAATCTCACAATATCTTGCTCCAAAAAAAAATAAAAAATAAATGCCTACCTACCGACCCTTTTTTTTCCAGAGCATGCAATAGGAAACATAACTTTTTTTTTTTTGGCCTAAGCCAAATATATCACAAGGATGAATATATAACTCGGGGAATATAAAGCCACAGAAGAAAGAAAACGTCAAACCCAACCCACCCCAAAGACTGTACTCGGGGAAGTTAAACAGCAAGGACCAAACAATGTCTCGGAGGACAAAACATGTATAGCAAACCTGATATATGATCTGAAGGAAAAAACTAAATCTGTGACATCAAAGTTACATTTTAATAGGACATTTCTCGAACAATGCCATCAAAGTTATTTATATGTAGCAAAACATGTAGGAGTTCAAGTATAATTTGTGCTTAAACTCATGTACACATATGTGTACAGCCAAGTTGTAACAATTTAATTAAGCATGTAAGCATTTAATATTTTGCAGTGAGACTTTCATGCATCGTTGTTTTGCCGAAAGGTTTAATTTTGCAATATATCAAAGAAACAAAGTGCACCATAAAAATAACATCTTGCAAATAAACTTAACAAATAAACATTCGTATAAACGATTCTTCCCCCTCAACTAT
Source organism: Cyrtodaria siliqua (assembly GCA_037043455.1). NCBI lineage: Eukaryota > Metazoa > Mollusca > Bivalvia > Adapedonta > Hiatellidae > Cyrtodaria > Cyrtodaria siliqua. Next base: position 34,347 of record JAWPHD010006415.1, read on the forward strand.
CCCAATGCAACTTGGTGCATCTGTTTCCACTTGTATGTTATCAAGTAACGATGAACACTGTTCCGAGACAAATTCCCATGTAAACAATACTGCGCAATAATGGTAACAAAGTGACATGCACCGACATAATGTACACGGCAGATGACTGCAACCCTGATACGCCCAATTTCTCAGGAACATAATTGATAAACATTCACAAGACTGAATTTTATACATGTACATAACTGAAACGAAAAAGAAATGCAACTCGTGGACTGTGATTAAAATGTCTACAACATCACAGTTGTGTCCTTTCTGTAACTGCAACTTTTTTTCCCCCAAAACATCTTGCGATTTCTTTGGAATATTATGTGGAATTAAGTGTGCAGTATATACAATATATATAGCAGAAATTCCCGAGCTGCGTTTCTTGTTCGCTTCAGTATATAATTATGATCCCCAAACAGTATATGAGCTGAATTACAGTCCCCATCCCTTCATCAACAGGAACACTCTTCAACAGATGTATGGGGCTTCCGTGGCCGAGTGGTTAACGTCTCTGACTTAAAATCACTTGCCCCTCACCGCTGTAGGTTCGATCCCTCAGGGGCCTAGGAATCTTTATGTGAGGAAGCTATCCAGCTGGCTTACGGAACGTCGGTGGTTCTACCCAGGTGCCCGCCCGAGCACGAAAATTGCCCGGAGGGGCACCTGGGGTCTTCCTCCACCAATGGAAGCTGGAAAGTCGCCATATGACCTTAGCTGTTGGTGCGACTATAAAAATCCAATTCAATTCAACAGATGTATACCTTTTCTAATTTAAACCTACTGAAGTCGTGTTTTATATATAACTTACATGTTTTTTAAATCCAAACTCTAAAGACACAATATAAATGGCTTTATCATGCAGATATGCACTTTTCTGCCTAATAAAGGGGTGACCTAATAAATTTTGCTTTATTAGGCACTGACCAATAAAGCAAATCAATGCGGAATCCCTCGGCGTTTATTGTATGTAACGTCACCTGACGTCATGTACGTAACGTTATCTGACGTCATGTACGTAACGTTATCTGACGTCATAAAACAAATAAAAAACAACAACATGGCGGCGTCCTCGATAAGTATAACATTTTGCTAAATAGATAATAATGGTAATTCATACAGAAAATGTGGATAATCTACATGATAAATAGAATATTATGTCAGTGCCTTTTTACTATCAAGTTAAATAAGTTTAATAAACTTGATAGTAAAATGCACTGACATAATATTCTCTATTTAACCAGCCAGACCAAACCCCAAAAAGGGAAAATCAAATTAACATTACCACCTCATAATTAATTTTACGCATATTCAATCTCCGGTATTTTTTAAGTAGCCGTGAATAAACCTATACTTTCAGTCAGCATATATAAATGATTTAATGACCTGAACACCTGTATAGGGTTTGGATAAACAATTCTGCCATTATGTGGCGAGTCAGCGCCTTTAAAAGTATGGTACAGTTTCAACTTGGTGGGTTTATACTAACAAAGATACTGGTGTATCCCCATTAAATTATCAGTGTGTGAACGTGGATCTTTTGATACTTTGACTAAAGAATAATATGATATAATAGTTCTGCGTTGACCCTCAATGTTTATTTGTACAACATTTCACAACATGATGAACCATTCAGTATTAATGCAGAACTTGTGAACAAAAATAAAAAATTAATTTCATATTTCTCAAATTACTGCAGTTACCCGACCGTATCCATTTCTTCATTTTGCCTCTTCCAAGTGGCCTGAATCATTCAATTATCCCCCAATTAGAAGAGATGGAGTAATGACTAATTACCTGGCCGATTACCCGCGCTAATATCTGTGTATTCATATTTGTTTACATATAGAACTGAGATGTGCAGCTAATGGTGCCAAACCAAACTCTCATGTCTGCTGGTTATCCAGCACGTGCCACCTGGTGTTGGTTATGTAACCAATTAATGGCAATAATATACATTAGCAGGGAAACAGTGCAACAAATTTATGGCTTAATTGAAACAATTACAACCCCCACAGCCTTTGCCTGGGCTTAAATGTAGGTTTTTAATGATCAAAACTTTGTTTTTTATGACAGAAAAGCAATTATAGCAGACCCCTTGGGTTGAATCGTTCATGTGAGAACCTCAAGCCTCTATATAAGACAGATCTGCACAAATATACTTGCAGACAGCATAATCACTTTAATGGATTCCAGATCTCCTAACAAAGTATTCATTAAAATATTTCAAGTATAAAACATACACAAAATCGTTCTTCTTCTCCGAAATAACAACAAATCTTAACAGTTCATTTTTAAGAATAAAAGTAATTCCAGGCTGTTAAAAAGGTCACAATCAGGTACAGACCGGATTCCTTCCACCCTTAATATTTTACAGCTACAAAAATGACACACTGAGCTCCCTTGTATTCTCGAACTACAAACTGGAGATTAAATACCAAATGCCAGTTTTCCACCCAAGAAAGCAGGCAATTATTTCAATCTGCCATCTATAAAAACGGAGGCTATGCCAAAATGACAGGGCCCATCGTAGCACAAAGACGATAAAAATCAATTTGAGAACGGAGAACATTCAATTAACAATGACGCTTTTAAAACTCAAATTGTTTCCTCAAACTCAGCGATTTTCTCCAATACTGCCTGTGCACATGACAATTTACTCAATTACAATAAAAGCGTTTCATAAAAATTTAACTTCATCGCAATATTTTAAAGACATTAATTGCTTTAAAAAACAGCGTTAAAAATCTGAATATGACTCTTTCTTATGGAAGAAAATTATTTTAATTCAGTGTTTTTTATAACCTAAATTAAAAATTGTGTACTTTGGGCGTTACTTAAAATAATTTAAGACGAATACATTGTAAAATGGTTAAAACCTTATAATGTGCGTGATCCACTATTCGCGACAAAAGATATATTTCATGATGCAATAAATGGACGTCAGATAGCGGGTGATACGATTAGAAGATAGTATACAAAGCGGGTATGCAATGATAAATTGGTTGACTCCGACAATCACCATAATGAGTATGCAATATAATAAATAGTTTATATTGTACGTTAAAAGTTAACGACACGTAACTGCAATGGTTATAAATTATGTTTGTTGAGTATAGCCGATTACTTGTGTGATTTATTACTTTCCAGTCACAAACAAGACTTTGACTTTCCAATCACAAACAAGACTTTGATCGAGAAGCAACAAAAAATGAATGAAGAGTAGTAAAAAATTAATTCTGCCACGTACGTTGATCTTCACGTACGTTACCCCGTTTGTTCCTAAAATGTTAATATTGTACAATCGAAAAAACGAACACAAACGAGGCTGCCAAATATAACAAAAATGTGTTTCCACTAACATGGCTAAAGAAATTAGGGTTAAGGTCAGAAGGAATTTTGTTTATTTTACAAAAATATTTTTATATAGGTCGTTTAGAGAGAAGGTCCTGACTTCTACAGTCCTGTTAATTTTTGACTCACAAAACTTTATGATAGGGTTGGTCAGGCTAGTAGAAACGTGGGTGCTCTTTTCTTTTGCCTGACAAGATATACCATTTGGTGGAAACTCTGAGATTATAGTGACAATCCAGTCAAAGCAGTATAATCTAATGTTTGAGCCCGAATTATAATATAAGACAAAAATTTGCCATATCACTTTCTAGACAAGGCCTTGACATGTTTTTTTATTCAAACTTGACACCTGCAATTCATTCATATGAAAAGAACTGGTATAATTTTTCAACAATTGTATTTTAAAAGTAAAACAGCCAATTCACCATGATAAGAACGAGCAATTACCAATATTGTGCTCAAATCAGAAAAGTATTTTTCTTCATTATTGTCACTTGTCCATGGCACTTTAATGTAATTTATCCTGTACAGTGATAATCTATCAGATGGAGAGAAATGCGTCTGCATTTATTATAGTACAGGACAGAGGCATATGAATAAATCGTTTTAGACTTGAACAATTAAGATTGATAAGTCACAATTGGAACATTCTTAATTATTTCATAGACTCTTTTAGGAAAACCTGATGTATACCCCCTTTAAAACCTAGCTTAGGCCATTTTTTTTTTAATAACTTGGTTTACCGATCTGCCGAGTCTAATTTTCCCGTTTTGAAAAAAAAAAAAATTGTACTTTTCACTTTTTTTTCCTTTTTTTTCCACTCGTGTCAAGGACATGCTCGGTTATCTAAAGTATGCTATTAAACATGGATTTCGATAGGGATCTACGAAAAGTGATGTTCGATTTTTGATTCTCTCCCGGAACTACACCTATTATTTTATTTGGCCGTACTTATATTTAATAATCCTTGGAATTTGACTTTATCTGGTAACATTAAAATGAGGTTACAGGGCTCAATCTAGGCAAGGAATTTAGGGAGAAGTCACTTCTCCCTCAAGTGATTTTAGGGAGAAGTGGAGAGAATTTAGGGAGACTTCACGCGACGTGTATACGTAGACAACGGTTGAATAGTCATCACCATGTATATCGCAGTGCAGTGAATACAGTGTAATGCACACTAATTCTTTTTACTCTATAATATGAGCTTGAAATATTGATGCAAATTTCTATGATAATGGATTTATTACTATACTGTACCTTTTTAAAAAAAAAAAAAAAAAAAAAAAAAAAAAAAAAAAAAAAAAAAATTTTTTTTTTTAAAATTTTTCGGCGACTTGAACTTCGCTTTGATGTGCTGCCAAGGCGAAGTCAAGAGATCGCGGGCGCGTTCTTCGCCCGAATCGCCCTGTAGATTGAGCCCTGGGTTATAGTGTGTGCAATATGACAGCTCTAAAGGAAGGTTAATATCATTGTACAAAATCTGAAATTATCGCTAAAAGAGAGCTTATATCAGTGATATGCTAGATTGATATCACGTGCTGCTGCGTGTTTGAAGGGATTGTAAAAACTGATGGCATAAAGAAATGTTAAAATAAAAAATCTGTAAAGGACTTATGGAGGCAGTTATTTAATGATTGTCATCAGTAACAGACAATGATTAGAACTTAGGAACTCACACTGAAGAAATCTATAATAAGGAGACTTAAACGGGTTGATGCATTATTTTCAAACATACCGGTATTTATTTAAAAGGGCTCTGACAACCTGATAAATAGCTGAAAGAAAAATTAATGAGATATCCTATTGAAAATTTGCAAAGAACATAAATGGAGGCGGCCATCTTAGAATGATGATGTCATCGCACCTTTTTCCTCTATATGTTATAAAGCAAAGAAACTCACTGTAAAATGATTAAAAATAAGTGTGATGACATCATAGTTCAAAGATGGCTGCCTACATTAATGTTGTTTGCACATTTTCAATAGGTCATACCTCCTTTATCTTTCGTGGCATTTTGATAATTGACTTTCAGCTTTTTTTCATGTTTTTCAGAGCCCTTTGAAATAAACATTGTTTGAAAATAGTGCATCAACCCCTTTAAGTTGTAACGCTATTCACTGACATTTTATTTAAAGACTGAATCAACGGTACAGTCGGTAAATGCTCGTCAAATTCAGCACACACACAAAAAGATGGTAAACGTAAGTATGACTTTGTAATCCCACTGGAGATGTCGGCAAAGACAGAAAGTCATGTGTGCCAATGACACGCCCCGTCATAGCGTAGTTAATAGTTAGACAATCCTGAGGTTACAGAAGTCGATCTTATGCCAGTACTTAAGACATCATTAATTTAGGAGTACATTAATTGATAATCTGGTTACCGTATATTACAAGGAAGTTGCACATGCTAATATTTGCATATCATTTTGATTTGATTGGTTGAAAAGGATTTTGATCGACAACTGGCGTCAGGTCATGAATCTAAACGACCTTCAATTAAAGGCAATATTAAACTTGACAACATTAAAAACATAATTGACTTTTCATGCTACTGACAAACAGTTTCGAAAGCATTTAAACTGAATGAAATGTTATAATTATATTTGATACCGACACATTAATTTTATTGAACAATGTTTACAGATGAGCCAGAGAAGACGATCTTACAGTGATAACACAGTGACTCAACTCTCGGCCTTCATTGTTGCTGGAAGCTGAATGACGTGAAGCATCCGTATCAATGTTGCAGCGGTAATTATCGAGATCAATAAACAATAGGTCTTCCTTACAACACTGGAAACTCAATATTCCTGGACACATCTCCTAACAATACAGTATAACATTTAAACGGTATTCAGAAAACCAATTAATCAAAACACACAATGTAAAAACATATAAAAATGAAGTTACATAATTCGGAAAGTACCTGTGTTAATATTATTAATCAATGAAGATAACTCATAGTTAATTTATTTAGTCCCAATTCAGTTTTTTTTCAACCTCAATTGGATGGATTTGCATATAAAAAAATAGCAGTCGGAGAATAGCGCACATATTATACACTCGGATATTTCAAATACTATCTTAGAATTACATGTATAGTTCTCAGTGCGCTATATTTGCAGCGAGTGTGAGACAACAAACATGTCGCATGATAGCAAATATTATCACAACGAAATCAGAAAAAAAAAAGGTTACTAAAGGCTCAAAAGATTAAACAAAATGTCGATAAAAATATCTTCCAATTTCCCAATTTCTGACCAAAAAAAAATCACAAATTTCCGGCCCCACTGTTTAGGTCTTCTTTATACTAGTCTTGGAACCACGACCGAGGCAACATAATTAGCATTACTGGTGCGAACATTTCGTAACTAAATCTGAAACCGTATTCATAATTCGTAGGAAATTTCGAGAATTCTGGCAAACTTCACCCATATAAAATTTCCGACTAACATTCAACATTCTAAGATATTTTGTTATTTACCATGTTCTTTTATTGTTTCTCATAGTTTAATTACCGTCCTGTAAATTCACATTTATGTATATACACTGTGTGAAAATGCGACGACCAATTAATCAATTTAATGATAAAATAAATCAATGAAAAACTATGAATTATTCATTAATTTATTACTGCCACTGTCTTCTCCCCAAGTCTCATAATTTATTGCACCAAATAAACGCAAAACTGTGATGTCATTTTGTTTACCTATAAAATGAAACAATACAGTACTAACATTTATAGAAGAATTCATTCAAACGAAATGAAATAGATACTCACAAAGGTCTAAAGCTTGAGCTGTCTTTTCTTGTAAACAAACCAGTGTCACGAAAATTTCCGTCAAATACAGCAAAACTCTATGAAATCCATGGCGAAATGGCTTCATTTTCACGTTTAATATTTATATCCACACATTAGAAATATAAAAGTATCCAAAATATTGTTAAAATAAATCCACAAATTGGCAATTATGAGGATGCATCGTGTTTTCACAACTCGTTGTGTTTTGTTGTATACCGCCAGCACACTTCAATGAATAACAGATTATGCCGACAATCGGGTGATACCACTCCACGCGCGGGGGAACAGGTAGCATGCTGACAAACACGGACTGTTCTACTCGGGAGGTGATGGTTGCCGATCTAACACTGAACATCTTTAAAGGTGCTGTACCAGGTATATATGTTTTCGCGATCATCTATAATGACTATCATTATGATGAAAACAGGCAGATTAAATATAATTGCTCGTCTATCTTAAATGTTTATCTGATTTTTAAGTTATTAATTAGGGTATTGTTTAACAAGATCTGAAGCTCCATCTTTAACTTTATAGTATGCATTTAACGGTAAAGCCGGGAGCGGGTGGAATGGGGTGGGGTAGTGTGGGATGGGATACGGGATGGGTTTAATAATAGATTTATCGCCTTTGGGCGTATTTTGTCAACTGGCGCCACATCCTAGATGTGTGTTGCATGATCGCAGGCGCCTGGAACTCTCAAAATTAGCCTCAGGCCAATGGTCAGACCCCGTAGGTACACATATGTGCGTATATATATGTACCAGTACACATATGTATTTATATGTATTTATATATGTACCAGTACACATATGTATATATGTATATGTGTACCAGTATCCATATGTATGTATGTATATCTGTACCAGTACACATATAAATACCTATGGGAGTCTGATGGTCTGAGGCAGATTCTGAGAGTTTCAGATGCCAGATGCCTGTGTACACGGCATAAGGGTCCTTATTCTAAAAAAAAACTGGGTTTGATAATTTTAGCTGATCTTAGCTCCCCTGTACCGATCATATATTTATTGTACGTACAGTATTTAAAACCAAAAGAGCTATGACCATAGGAACATAGAACCAGCATGATCTTTTTTATCGTTCGTACCTTCCTCCACACTATTGTACAGTCAGTCGGAACAACGTTCACAAAATGTGTACCCTGCTTTGCACCGTTGGCGGTCAGGCACATCTTGTTGGAATGTGTAGATTTGTAGACGTTGATCCTATGCGTCAAGGGTTCTGCAGTGTTGACACTATGAAGGAGTTGTTTGATACTATAGATTCTGGTTGTTTGATACTATAGATTCTGGTATTGTTTTGGATTTCCTAAGGGAAGTCAGACTATATAAATCATTGTAATGTGTTCTACCATATCGTCCCTTATTCTTTAGTGGTTTTGTCTTTGTATGTTTGCATTAGTTTTTGATTGATACTTAATTTCTTCATCTTTCATCAGTTTTTGAGAAACAATATGACCTGTTTACGTGTCGACGTGCCGTTAAACACCATTCATTCATTCATTCATGCATTCAAATGCTGAACTAAGGCAACTCATAATAATTTATTTGACAAAGTGTGGACGGCCCACCATATCTTTTCTGGCTATTTCGAACAAAACCATAATACTCGATATTAGTTCTTGTCTGAGTGGTTTGTTTCTAGGAATGAGTGAAATTGAGTTTTATGTCCCGTTCATATTAGGTTATATTGCGACAACAATCTCAGAGGGGGGATAGATAAAGTTTCCGGTCAGACATACCTCCGCCTGGAAGCGAAACCAACGCGGGGCAGAGTCTGTAGCTCTAAAGTCAAAAGCTTATCCACTGAGCTTCCGATGTTTGTTTTAGAAATACAATGGTCTGTTCCGGCTACTTGATCGATAATGGTAAGTCGTGTTATAATTTGCTTTCCTTTATTCTTGAAGACTTTGATCATTAGCCAGTGATCATTTCAATTTTTGTTATCTTACAATCGTATACATGTTCTTACTGGCTCAAATACTTGTAAACAGTATGGCTGATAAATTGTAAATTGTTGTTTGTTGTTTGTAACAAAGAAGTTTAAACTTTCATTACGCCTACTCGTCCTTTTCCCCTTTTGTTATCGTAAGCAAAGACCAAGCAGGTTAATAGATAAACCATTATAGTCTCTATTAGATTGATTGATTGATTGATTGATTGATTGATTGATTGATTGATTGATTGATTGATTGATTGATTGATTGATTGATTTATCGATCGATTTATTTATTTATTGATCGAGCGAGCGGGTGAGATATAGTCAAATATTAAAAAATACTGTCAACATTTACAGGTAAAACTATTGACAACTAAATAACGGTAAAATATCAACATAAATTATTATAGTCTACTAGTATTAGATGATGACATACATGTGTATACATGCGTATTAAATAATCATTAATTATTATTACTTTTATGCTACCAATGATCACCCTAACATATAGTCACCTTTCACTGGTATTTTCAGCTGGCCACAGGGCCCTGAGAAGTAATTTTTCATTGGTGTTAAAATGTCACTTTTGCTCGATTATGATGCAATAATTACGGAACATGACGCCCAGGGGTGTCAGTTGCGTCATACATCAATGAATGCACGGTAAGGACATCATTAGGAACATTAATGGCACCTAATACCACAGAAGTGGTGAAAATGACAACTCAAGTTGCCCTTCAGCACACGGGAGTTTTGAAATTGCCGAAGAAACATTATTTGTTGACATTTTTATCTCTAAAAAATAATGATTTTGAAAATAAAAAAACTTGATAGAGTTGTTCTGCAACTTGCTTTTCAGTAGTAAGTAGATCTGATCAGAACAATCATATCGTATTTAATATATACCTACAAACACTGGAGTTTTCAAATTGCAAAATAAACATTATTTTGACGTTTTTATCACTCAAAAATATAATGAATTTAAAATTAAAACCATCAATAAATTCGACCAGAGCAATTATAGAAATACCTTACAAAAGTGTGCTTTCCCCCAAATATATCATATAAAGCTGCATCACGTTGTTGTTGTTTTAAGAGACATGGATATCATGGAATAGTTATCAACCGACAAAATCACCGCCTCGATTTATTAATCAAGCATCATTTTGACTTTAAATCTGCTTGCATATTTGAAGGTTGTTGTTTTTTCCATTCCAACCTAGTGGTCTGTACTAAGAATATATATTTTAAACAACTCATGTCTATCTGATCTTCACTTAATATTGTCCATTTTGGTTGAAAATAAAGTAAAATGGCCGTTTTTATCGCTTTAAATGAATACATGGCAATCTTGAAGTTGTTACCAAGCATTAAAACTAGCACTCTCAACCTGCTTGCATATAATTAAATACAATTCTGTGTTTGATAAATTCTTTCTAATTTACCATAGGTTTAAATATATAACTAGTGCAACAGCTGGTATTATGCAAAAGCAATTGACTTTTATTATAATTAATATTAATTGTTGAACAAATGCAAGTTATGTAGAAAAATAAACGGGAAGCCGCTATTTAAAAAAAAAAAGATTGCCGTGTGCTTTCTCTAAACCAGTTAACTGCTTTTAACAAAATTGTTAGGAGGAACACTAATAAAGTAAAAATAACGTGAACATGTTTGCTTACTAGTATTTGATTTAATATATATGTTAATAGTATTATTCTTACGAACGGCGAGAGGTGTACAGTACTGATTCTACCCAGGAAAAGGGGATGGTCTCCCTTTATTTATTTACGTGTTTTACGTCGTTTTCAACACGTGTAAGGTTATATATGGCGGTCGATTTTACTTGTCTCATAAATGACTGCACCGTTCAAAAAAGCATACAAACACATTTTCATATAAGCAAACAACTACAAAATCATAATTTTAAATGGCATTGCTTGACCAATTAAAAATATGCCCACAACAATGTGATATAAAGTAAACATGGCACACTAAATTAACTGCGTTTATTTACAAAACGAAAGGAGACTCCATTGCACACTATATTGCACCAATACCATTTAAAGCTAGACATATTGGTAGGTTGTTCTATAAATACGGAGCTGTGTGGGGAATAACTCAGTTTTAAAAATAATATATCTATGTCCGAGTTACATTTCTTAGTAGAATGTGTATCTTAGTCATTTGTTGGATTATTTATCGAAACTCTCAGTGGGTAAGAGAAATGGGGTATTTTATATGCAACACTCTTTACATGACAACATTTTTGAACATTACAGCATGCTAAGATAAAATATGCAAACTTTTTGATAACTTTATTTGTAATGGTGATACGAATTATAACCTACGAAAAAAATAAAATAAAGTAAAGAATCCGTGAAAAGTTAATCATTATGTAGGGACAATGGAAAAAATCAGACTATTACTTAGATATAAACAATCTCCAAACATAGTGCGTGTAAGACCATACAAGTTTAATTTTAGTTCAAAGAAACGATTTCGCCAAATAACGGCAAAATTATGCTACAAAACTATTTGTCAAAACACTTGAGTTGGTAACTCTTAATTCAACAATCTAGTTTTGGGATTTGTCCTGGCTGGTTAAAGCCGTAAATATTGTGCCTATAGAGTTTGGATTCTCAGAATATGTAAGTTATATATGACATATAAATACCTTGTCGTCAGTAGGTTTGGAAACGGTGTACATTTGTCAAATTTGGCTGTTGTTGGTGGGATAGCTAGTGATTATCCCAATTTTACGGCGTATCTAGAAAAAAGTCACTCTCAAAAGCTTTGATGAAAAAAGGTTTAATAAAGACCTTTAAAATGTAACCTTTCATGTTGCCGCATATTTGAAGATACTTTATGATATACACACGGCACTTGACTTTAACTCAACAAGAAGTCTATAAAAGAAAATTAACCCACTGTTTGTACATGAACTCCTATTATAGGAAAATTATATATAAAAGTGCCTACCTTAAAATTAAATTTACGAAAATTGAGACTAATATCGCCTCCGAAATTATAAAGCTAAAACTAAACGAGAATCAATAACTGTATACTTCAACGGAATATTTGACGGTGGACCAATGAAAGAAACACGTGCATTAAACATATCATATTGTATTAACAAAACGTGTCGGAAGGACACCACGTTCGACATTAGATTTTAAACAAAGCCACCACCACTTTATTTGTTTTATGTGTGGGGCTTGGGAAGGGACAGGGGTGGCGGAGGGGCAGTGTGCGGACGGCGAGAGGTGTGATGCACGAGGTTGTATGTGGCCCAGTATGTGTGGTCGGGGTAATGCGTGTATTGGGGGTCGGGTGTGGGTGGGGGGAGGGGGAGGGTAAAGCAATGGAGCGGAAGGGGCGGAGGTCACGGAGTTATTGAAAGTATAAGACTTGTCAAAACACTTTAACCTGATGTTTAAAGTTTAAAAAGGGTCATACTTGGCTTAAATGAAATTTTAAAAGTATGTCTCTGACACATGTTAAGTTTCATTGATGTATGACCAGTGGGTATTGAACTATATGGACCTGCCATAAAAACTTAAAATAGAAATTCAATTTCGACTAAGGGTCATACTGTTGCTCAATACAAAACAGAGTTATGGAAATTGTGTTTACCAGTACTGTTGGTAGTACTGGAGATAATGGTTAATGGCCAATGGTTAACCAAAACGTTAACCTATAACCCAACGCCAAAACCAACGCCAACGCCAACACCAACACCAACACCAACGCCGAAGTTGTGGTGAGGTCACTTAGATGTCCTTATTAGACGCAGTCCCATCCAACAATATCAAAACAGATAGCCATATAACACATATTACTAATTATGAAGTACAAAAGGGTTATTTTCCAGAAAATCTAAAAATCTGCGATAAAACCTGAATTTAAAAAGATAACCCTTTAGTTTTGTCCGAATCCTACCTTCTCTCTCAAACACTGTAAAGACGCTGAGTTTGAAACCTTCTCGGCTCTCGCCGCTGCGGGTTCGAATCCCGCTGTGCCGCGGCACTTGGAATTAGACTCGTAATGAGAAAAAGTCGATTCTTACAGATGGTGGACGGTATATGTGTACAGATATACAGTACTGGTTCTATCCAGGATGAAGCGTGTGGTCTGCATCTACCACGAACAAATCGACCGTCGTATATATAGCCTAAGATGTGCCATAAATCACCATTCATATGAAAGAGTTATCTGTGAACAAATAGACACTGTTCCACTCGTTGTATCCATATTTAGAGCCCCATATCGCTGCCATGCAATCCACCTAGGCCTTATTGGTGATTGAAAGAAGTCACATGAAGAAAACAAGCACTAGTACCTTGGTGCCGTTCTAACGGACACCGTGTTCGTTTAAATGTATTGGAAGCGGTCTGTAAGCATCTTAATACGAGGAAACTATCATAATGCTATTCAGAAACTAGGACACGCTATACCCTCATCATTGGTGATTCTCTTTTAAAAGGAGTAAAAACAAAGGGTTTATATTAAACAGATGTCAAAACTATGAGAGGCGCCAAGATCCGCGATGTAACTGATATCGTTCCCACACTTGGAATAGGAAAATATAAAACAATAATTCTGCTTGTGGGAGGCAACAACGCCAGTAATGGTCAGACCATTGCACAGATTGAGGAAGAGCTTGAAAGCCTCCTACTCCAAATAAGGGTATATGGACATTCTGAATGCAGTATAATTATCTCGGGATTGCCACCACGACGAGACACATATGTAGAATATGTCAACAACTTGCTGGTCGATATTTGTGATAACTATAATATTCATTATATTCCACAGTATAAAACATTCTTCAAATATCCGTCTTCTTCCGTGATCAACAAACGGTTTTATCGCATGGACGATATTCACCTCAGTGCACAAGGGACAAGTCTCCTCCTGCAAAATATCAATGCAATTAAGCCCATTTTTAAACCAGAAATGGATGACTGTCATAATTGTGGCGAACGAAACCACAATACGGACCACTGTACACATGGCAAACCAATAAGATGTCATGGATGTCATGGATATGGACATAAGCAAAGGATGTGTCCACATGCTACAAGTTAGGAAAGCGGCAAAGAAGAAGACGCCATTCACCATGTAAATACTCATGGACAAACACTTTATTCTTATAATGTATTATATAGTGTATATAATGCATTAACTAGTATTTGTTCGGAATGTCATTCTTATCTATGTACAAAGTGTATGCCAACTGATATTCCTTTTGAGGACACTACTACTTCATATCGCTAGTAATACAAATTATAAGTCATCTGATATTATTCTTGAGACCACTACTACTTCATATCTCAATAATGCAGCTAGTAATACTGTTTATATTTCCACTAGCAAAGCAAATGTTTTAAGTAACTTTGAAACCAAATCGAAGCATAATGATGAATGTGTGAGTTTGGGTTTAACAAAAAAGGGACTCAAAATTGCAAATATTAATATAGGGCAACTTCGTATTGATAAACCTAAATTTGAAGACCTTAAGTTATTAATAACTCAAAAGGAAAATGTAAATGTGTTTGGTATATGTGAAACATGGCTTCAAAATGAAGAAGACAGTAAATTAAACTTAGATGGTTTTAAATTTGAAAGAAGGGATAGAAGTCAAGGGCATAAAGAAAAGGGTGGTGGGATTTTAGTGTATATAAAAGAAAATGTACATTATAAACGTAGACAAGATATCGAACTTGGGAAGATAGAAAGCATATGGTTGGAAATAATACTGCCGAAGTCTAAACCAATTATTATTTGCTCTGTATACAGACCTCCTAGCTCACTTATGCAATGCGTTGATGATTTTGAGCAGGAAATCCAAAACGCTTTAGGTCATGATAAACGAAATCATCATTATGGGTGATACAAATTATAACTTCCTAAAAAAATCACCTAAAAGATGGTTAGATTGTCTTGATACATACAATTTTACTCAGTTAATACAATCTCCAACAAGGGTTAATACAAACTCTTCTACCCTTATAGACCATATTTACTCAAATAAACCACATAATATATGTGAAACAAATGTTCCAGTATATAGTGCAAGTGACCACTACCCAGTCTGCGCAACAAGACATGCACCCTTCATTAAATCAGATAATACACATACAGAAATAACTTACAGAGATTTTAAGAAATTTGATACAATGCATTTCAATAATAATTTAAATAAAACGTTTGATCTTATCAATATAGAAAGTATGACAGATTTAAACTCTGCCATAAGCTCGTGGAATGGTTCTATTCTTAATGTACTAGATAAACATGCACCTATAAAAACTAAACGAATAAAAAGCAACACACTTCCAAGTTGGTTGACTCCTGAAATAAAAGAATCAAGGAATAAAAGAGATTTCCATCATAAGACAAAAGATTTTGTCCAGTATAAACATTCGAGAAATAAAACAAATATTCTCATTGATCAAGCTAAAAAGGATTACTACACCAAAGCCATAGAAGATAACAAAAACTCTGGGACCATGTGGAGGTATATAAATGAACTTAAATCAGGGAAAACTAAGTCAAAACACCCAAACAAAGTAAAAATTGGTAATTGGTATGTCACATCTAAGAAAGATATTGCTGATGAGTTTAATGATTTTTTTCACAAATCTTTCAAATAATATTTCTGATTCTAATGAAAGTCTTAATCTAGAAAAACTAAGGGATTTTGTTCGACAAAAAATGCAAAAATAACAAGGAATTTTCTATTAGAAACATAACCATGGATGAAGTTCTAAAATACATAAATCAGCTTGATTTTACAAAGTCAACTGGTCTAGATGGCATAGGCCCTCACATTTTAAAAACGGCGGCGCCAGTTCTTGCAAAATCGATATGTCACATTATAAACATTAGTATTATGACATGTGTATTCCCAGAAAAATAAATAAAATGCAAGAGTAGTTCCTATATATAAATCAGGTGATGCTGATATCCCGGTAATTACAGACCAATTTCTATTTTACCCACATTATCAAAAATACTAGAAAGACATATAGCCAATCAGTGTATTGAGTATCTGGAAATGTATGGTCTAATTTATAGGGGACAGTCAGGCTTTAGAAAATCTCATTCCTGCCATACAGCATTAACAAAGTTAACAGATATGTAACTGCAAGAATTGAATAATGGACATGCCACTGAACTTGTTTTTATTGATTTCAAAAAGGCATTTGATCTAGTTAACCATGAACTTTTGTTGGCAAAACTTAAAAGTTATAATTTTGATAAATGCACTTTAAAATGGTTCAACTCGTACCTTACAAATCGATACCAGAATATACAAATTTCGACAGAGCTTTCAAAGCCTAATCTTATAAAAACAGGGGTACCACAAGGGTCAATACTTGGACCACTTCTATTTATTATGTTTGTCAATGATCTACCACTTTATGTAGAAAATGCAAACACAGAAATATTTGCTGATGATGTAACATTGTCTACGTCTAGTCCTAATCTTGAAATTATACAAGAAAATAGCCAGCTTAGTCTCAAACAAACAGAGCAATGGGCTAAGCAAAATAAAATGTTAATAAATGAAATGAAAACAAAATATATGATTATAGGTACATCTCAAAAGTTGTCTAAACTTAATAATGAAGTAAAACAATTATATGTTAACAGTACAGCAATAGAAAATGTACAGAGTCAAAAATTATTAGGGGTATATATTGATAAAAACCTGTCATGGGACGTCCATGTTGATAATCTTTGTACTTCTTTAACAAACAAAACTAATCTTTTGTGCAAAATCAAGAAATTTCTCACACATGAAACAAGAATTATGTATTACTATGCATATATACAACCAATTTTGGATTATGGTGACACTATTTGAGGAAATTGCTCTAGCAACAATATTAATAGAATCCAAAAAATCCAAAAGAGAGCTGCTCGGATCATCCTTAATAAGCCATATGATGCATCTTCAAAACCCTTATTTAAAGAGCTTAAATGGTTAAATGTCCATGATCGAATACAATTTCATAAAGCAGTGCAGGTTTACAAATGCGTCAATAATCTTGCTCCAGACTATCTTACATCTTTGTTTCAAAAGGTTCATTCCTCTTATAAATTAAGGACTTGTTCAAATGGTGATCTAATCGTCCCGAAACATAGGCTAAGTATATACAAACAAAGTATTCGTTATTCTGGTGCTGTCATATGGAACTCGATCGCACCTCCAATGCGACAAGCCAAACATATCAAAGAATTTAAAAAGAAATATTATTCCTATCTTTTAGGTAATACTAGTTAATTTTAATTTGCTTGCATTTGGTTAAGTACTTTAAAATAACTTTAAAAGATTTATATATAGGGACTTTTGGTTTTACAACAGGAAACTCTTCAGAATTGTATAATATTGTATGTATATAACCATGTGTGTGTGTTACATGTTTCTTCATTTGATGGCCTCAAGGGAGAACAATTGTTGTAAATTGATTGAGTTACCATCATTAAATAAAGCATTTATTATTATTATTATTATTATTATTATTATTATTATTATAGACTCCGCAACCGCCTCCAAAAAGACGTGATAATACGACGTTTCGGAAACACGTTCGATGCGGTTGCGGAGAGTAAATTGAAGCAGCAACGGTAAGTGTGAATTTAATATGTTCTTTTTTTTTCGGCCCTAACTCGATCTTTTTTAAAAATCGGGGAATGTTATACGATGTAGGAATGTTTTCCCTTCCAGTTTCATGTGTTGGTTTCGAAATATATTGAAAAATGTGGTCTGTAGAATTGTCATAAGTCTATCGACGAGTGTAATTTGCTCAACTGGACATGGTTTTTACTCCGTTTTCCTGCTGTTTTATGAGAAATCTTCCCACGAATGAGGTCTATGACTTTGAAATCACCTATCTTTCTTCGTTCAAGAAAAAAAATCAATCGAATATAAATTGAAAAGAATTATGGTCATTTTTTATGAAGAGACGGTGTCGAAGAGTAAGAGGCGGATTCGGAGAGTAAGAGGCGGATTCGGAGAGTAAGAGGCGGTTTCGGAGACATAGATAAATAATATGTAAACGCTTGAAAATTGTAGAATTCAGTACGTTTCAATAAATGCCGTTGTTACTGTTTCGTCCAAGAATATATCTTCCGTATCACAAGTCAAATCACACTTGGTGTAGTCATGGTCCTTTTTAGACCTTAGTCTATTCTTACGGAGATAGACGAGGAAGCCCGGTTGGGTTTGGAGGCTGAACAAAAGTTGCATTATACATATAATATACCTCTAAAGAACACACTTATAAAACCGAGTCGGCTTCCTATAGTTTTCAGATGTCTTCGTTGTTTCCAGTATTAATTATGTTTTATCGAGGAAAATTCTGGAACGAGCTTGAAAGATGAGAATATGTTAAAAAGTCATTTTTTCTGATATTGTTTAAAATTTACAACAGTGTATCATTTCGTTTAAAATAGAAAAAAAAAGATACTGGGTTAGATTTTCAATATTATATAATACAAAGTAGGGAGACTGCAGAATATCAGTCATTATTTACGAAAATCGGACAATTTAAACAGCAAAATAGTCCCTTTTTCTTGTTACCTTTGAATTTACCCATCTGAAACAAACATCAGCAAACACTTACTTGTAGTCATGTATTACTAGTATATGAATAAGTATACCTGTCAATGTTCCCTCTTTTCCAAGAAGTCTCTTATTTTGCTGTTTAAATTGTCCGATTTTCGTAAATAATGACTGAAAAGAAGCGGTAGTATCAGAACTATTAGCTTTGTTAAGTTGAAGTTCGTTAGGGTATATATTATTAACCATAGTAGAAAAGAAAGGGTTGTCAATGTTTATTATGTCATCCAGATACCGAGAGGTGTCATTAAAGTCCTCAATAACATCTTCCTTGGTATCTGGAGAAAGACTCAACATGTAATCTCTTTCATAGCAATATAAAAACAATTATAAATATAAAAACAAATCTGCGACCGGGTTTGCACAGTTCGTACCCATAGGGATACCAACAATTTGTCTATAAACGGTTACTCACTAATATATGACTTAAATGAACAAAGTTACGAAATATCTATATGTAATAAAACGATTATAAAGCGATACATAGTATCAAAAACGAATAACATCTTGATGAAAAAAACAACAACATAATATATAGGTTTTAGGATTTTACTTCAACACACTTCATTTGACGCAAACATAAATAAATCAAACCAATATGTTCAGTGATTAATGGTAACAATTATTGCTATGTGGATCATGGGATTGTTGGTAGAATTTAGTTGTTGTCGTCTGCTGCTGAAGTAACGACCGTGGCCTTCTTCCTGTTCTCATCTGCCATGTCCTTGACCTTCTGTCGGCGTTCCGGGAGGCTAGGTGTTTCCCTACGTAATGAAAAAGGAAGGCATAGAACACCAAGTCATTTTCAGTAATAAACAAAACAAAAAACAACAACATATATTGGGTTGATATGCTATAGCAAAAGTGGAATAGTAATGCTATTAACGTGGGTGATGTTTCGTGCAGTGGGTTGGTATGCTATAGCAAAGTGGAATAGTAATGCTATCAACGTGGGTGATGTTTCGTGCAGTGGGTTGATATGCTACAGCAAAGTGGAATAGTAATGCTATTCACGTGGGTGATGTTTCGTGCAGTGGGTTGATATGCTACAGCAAAGTGGAATAGTAATGTTATTAACGTGGGTGATGTTTCGTGCAGTGGGTTGGTATGCTACTGCAAAGTGGAATAGTAATGCTATTAACGTGGGTGATGTTTCGTGCAGTGGGTTGGTATGCTATAGCAAAGTGGAATAGTAATGCTATTAACGTGGGTGATGTTTCGTGCAGTGGGTTGATATGCTACAGCAAAGTGGAATAGTAATGCTATTAACGAGGGTGATGTTTCGTGCAGTGGGTTGATATGCTACAGCAAAGTGGAATAGTAATGATATTAACGTGGGTGATGTTTCGTGCAGTGGGTTGATATGCTATAGCAAAGTGGAATAGTAATGCTATTAACGTGGGTGATGTTTCGTGCAGTGGGTTGGTATGCTACAGCAAAGTGGAATAGTAATGCTATTAACGTGGGTGATGTTTCGTGCAGTGAGTTGGTATGCTACAGCAAAGTAGAATAGTAATGCTATTAACGTGGGTGATGTTTCGTGCAGTGGGTTGGTATGCTACAACAAAGTGGAATAGTAATGCTATTAACGTGGGTGATGTTTAGTGCAGTGAGTTGGTATGCTACAGCAAAGTAGAATAGTAATGCTATTAACGTGGGTGATGTTTCGTGCAATGGGTTGGTATGCTACAACAAAGTGGAATAGTAATGCTATCAACGTGGGTGATGTTTCGTGCAGTGGGTTGATATGCTACAGCAAAGTGGAATAGTAATGCTATCAACGTAGTTGATGTTTCGTGTAGTGGGTTGGTATGCTACAGCAAAGTGGAATAGTGATGCTATCAACGTGGGTGATGTTTCGAGCAGTGGGTTGGTATGCTACAGCAAAGTGGAATAGTAATGCTATCAACGTGGGTGATGTTTCGTACAGTGGCTTTCAACTTATTCGGATACTTTGTGCTGTAAAGTATATATGAACTGATTCGCAATTTTTCAGCGTTTTGTGAGGCAAATTCCATGAAGCGCGTTATGAATTATTTTCATTTTATTACCGCTGTCTCCATATCAGTGTATTTTCAGTGTGAGCGAATAGTCATTTTCTTTTTAGGTACACCGGATGCGTGCAAAGATGGCTACGCCTACCACACAGGATGAGTCCGCAGTTAGCTCCGCGTCCCAAAAGGTGAAGTTTATTCGAAATTAGACGATATTTCCTTTCAACAAACAGTATCTTAAGTGAATATAAACTAGGGCACATCAATTTTGAACCCTTGTTTGTAAAAGTGGTATACAAAAACGGTTAAGGTAAACTACTTATCTAATGCAGACTTCGTCCTGTGTTCATGAGTCAGGTCAAAGGCGACGCGTCTTCTGGCAACGTCATGCTGATTGATTTCACGCATGGCTTTGACGCGACCCTCCTGTAGAAAGTCATCACGAAACAGTTCGGCCAGAACTTCTTTCTCCGCTGCTGTGTATTTAATCTGGAGAGAGTAAAAGGAAAGACACTATTTTTAGCGAAAGTATTTGGTTGTGTATGGAAGATATACGATGCACATGATGGAAATTGGACATACAGCAGCGTACATTCGTTTCGTTATAGAGCTACAAGTATAGCCATACAGTAAGTCAGACACTGATATACAAACGGACATGTATATATTTATATTTAGATCGACTGAACTTAATATATTTGTCTCACCTCGGTCTCATCCCCATCGGGTGTGATGGCACCTTCCAATCTGTCGGCGAGTCTTGATGGCATTCTGCAGGAATTACCTTCCGTGTAGTCAATGGTAAATGCTACACCACCCGAGCCCAATTTAACATCTTGCTCTGAAATGGAACCATGAACTTATACACATAATTATAATATTTGATTTAAGAATAGATTCGCATTTTTCGGCTTTTATGCGGTTTTAAACTCTGGTAAATTTGTCATTTATTTACGGCGTTTAATATCCCATGAACATCGAAAAATAAGACTACATTGTTACATTTGCATTCTTTTCCCATCACTCTGACCACTGTAGAACCAACAATAGCTATGGCAACTATAGTATCAACAATAGCTATGATCACTATAGTATCAACAATAGCCATCCAGTCACTATGACCATTATAGTATCGACAATAGCCATCCAGTCACTATGACCATTATAGTATCAACAATAGCCATCCAGTCACTATGACCGTTATAGTATCAACAATAGCCAGCCCGTCACTATGACCACTATAGTATCAACAATAGCCATCACGTCACTATGACCACTATAGAATCAACAATAGCCATCCCGTCTCTATGACCACTGTAGTATCAACAATAGCCATCCCGTCACCATGACCACTGTAGAATCAACACTAGCCATCCCGTCTCTATGACCACTGTCGTATCAACAATAGCCATCCCGCCACCATGACCACTGTAGTATCAACAATAGCCATCCCGTCGTCATGACCACGATATTATCAGCAACAGCCATCCCGTCACAATGACCACTGTAGTATCAACAATAGCCATTCACTTTAGTAACAACAATAGACATCCCGCCACCATGACCACTGGTATAAACAATAGCCATCCCGTCACCATGACCACTGTAGTATCAACAATATCCATCCCGCCACCATGACCACTGTGGTATCAACACTAGCCATCCCGTCACCATGATGACCACTGAAGTATCAAAAATAGCCATCCCGTCATCATGACTACTGTAGTATCAACAATAGCCATTCCGCCACCATGACCACTGTGGTATCAACAATAGCCATCCCGTCACCATGACCACTGTATTATCAGCAATAGCCATCCCGCCATCATGACCACTGTAGTATCAGCAAGTATCAGCAATAGCCATCCCGTCACCATGACCACTGTAGTATCAAAAATAGCCATCCCGTCACCATGACCACTGTAGTATCAACAATAGCCATCCCGCCACCATGACCACTGTGGTATCAACAATAGCCATCCCGTCACCATGACCACTGTAGTATCAGCAATAGCCATCCCGCCACCATGACCACTGTAGTATCAGCAAATATCAGCAATAGCCATCCCGCCACCATGACCACTATAGTCTCAACAACAGCCATCCCGTCACCATGAGCATTAAAGTATCAACAATAGCCATCCCGTTACTGTGATCGCTATAGTATCAACAATAGCCATCCCGTCACTATGACCACAATAGTATCAACAATAGCCATCCCGTCACTATGACACTATAGTATCAACAATAGCCATCCCGTCACTATGACCACCATAGTATCAACAATAGCCATCCCGTCACTATGACCACCATAGTATCAACAATAGCCATTCCGTCACTATGATCACTAAAGTATCAACAATAGCCATTCCCGTCACTATGACCACTATAGTATCAACAGTAGACATGGATTGGATAAACTGATAATGACAAATAGTGCAGGAGGGACAACTATCGTCAGCGTATTTTTAGACAGTTATATATCCGTTTTATTTTGAAACGCACTGCACAGTAGCTCCGACTTTCTGTTGAGACACATTGGATGCGCGTATACAGTAGCTACGCCTTTTTAATGACACACCGATGCATGCGTAGTAGCTCTTCCTTTCTATTAAGACACATTGAATGCGTGCGCAGCATGCTTGAAAAGTGAATCTTGTTAACTTAAAGTATCGAGCAAATGTAAATATTAAAGCAATAAACAGGTATTTAAAAACAATTGTCTGGTGGGCGTTTTATTCGAGTACCGGCTGCATCCAAATTGTCAGAGATTTGTTTATTGCGAAAATTACACCAGTCACATAACTAGGTATGAGACGGACATCTTCACAATTGGACATACGCGAAAAAATAATCTTTGGAGGTCAATGAAACATGCACATGCAATTTTATAAGCTTGGGACAAGGAGGTGCATAAAGTGGAAATTCGAATGAGATATTGATTTAGTTTTATTAGTTTGTTTATTTGTAGTATCGGCGGCCATCTTGGCTCATGGAAAACATATTTAGAAAGGTCACGATGTTTGAAGAAAGAGTGATGTGTACATTGATTTGACATCGAAACTGAATAGGAATGTGGAATTTTAAACTGAACTACGGAAATATCTTGAGTCTCTATCTGAAAAATCCTTCATACAGAAGATGAATATGGAAGTGCAAGTCAGGGTAACAATTAAAACATTTAAAAGATATGAAATTTTAAAGATAAAAACGATAAAATCATTGTGATTACCATCTCGGAGTTGAGTCAACATGACCTTTTGTAGGAGTGAACTTGGACGCTGGAATGGTGTTGCCTTTCCTAGAACTTCTGACACACTGTCATACTCTTCATCGTCACTAATTGGCGAGGGGCAAATTTTGTTGCGCTTGGATAGCTTGGGGAAACAGTTTCCCATTGTGTTTTCTAAGTCGCTCGTACTAATAAAATAGACGTCTGCGTGGCTTCGATGCTAGGCAGCGAATGACGCGTCTGTACACGACGTCGTTACTATATAAGTGATGACGTCAGTGACGTCGTTTAACTTGATTCCGGTTGGATAGGCTGGAGGTGTTTTAACGTCATTCTCAGCACATTTTAGGCGGTATGACGGTCGATTTTTTTGTGTTGGAGGTAAACCAACCAAATGTTCGTATTTATAACCTGTATTGTATAGCATACCTCCCGTATTCGAAATATTTCGGAACGTTGTGGTAAAATTTGGCGGGCTAGTGTCTTTAAATAACGCAGTGTTTTTTTAATTGAACACAGAGGGTCGTACTGTTTTTTAATTCATGTGTAGGACAAACTTTCTATTTGAATGAGTAGCCTAATGTTGACACTGTGTTTTTGTCGTAACACGCCTGCATCGTACAGTTCTGATTTTTCTTTAATATGCGCGTGTTTTGAATACTGAAACTTTAGCGACGAAATATGGATTCCATGAAATGCTAAGCTAATGCGAATAGATCACCACAACAGCTTCATAATGGTTAGCCGACGAGCAATTTGTTTAATCGCAGACGATACATAGAACAAACTCTCCAATTATATGACGCAAAGGAACAAATTCATAATTGATGTCTTTATTAAATGTCTTTAGTCCGTATTACCTTGTTGGTGACAGATATCATCTCATACCACGAAACTCTCCTCATCACCTCGGTGTGGTTTTGTGGTAGAGCGTCCACCTCGCATGCGGAAGGTCGTGGGTTCAATCCCCAGACCGGATCATACCAGTAGCTCCTTTGCTTGAACTACGCATGCATGCGCGCGCACGTAAGAACGCACGCGCACACACACACATACACACCATGAATTCAATGATTTTGTATGTATGTAGGTATCTGAAATGACTCAAATGTAATTTCCGAAAGAGGTATTTCAATTGACTTAACCTTAAATACCACACATGCATGCATAAAACTTATCAAAGAGCAGGGCCAAGTGCGACCACAGGGTCACAATTTGAAAAAACTTGGTAGAAGGTAATACGCGTATTCTTCATGCAATATACGAGAGCTTGTGGTTTCAGAGAAGAATATTTCTAATTGTTTCTATTAAAGTATGGAAGATCTCTATAATTTTGGACACCCCGGTGCACGACCATTTGTGACACCGCTGTCGTCACTTTAGCAACCAGGATGTTTTAGGAGAAAAAGAAAATCGTTTTCCGGTTCGAACTTTTATGGTAATGACAGCCAACGTAGATGTCACGTTAAACTTTTTTTAACAACTTTGAGATCATCCAAGTGAAGTTTGGTCAACACTCGTAAAGGGCTTTCTCAGGAGACGTCGTTTAAAGTTAACTACGAACGCCGACGGACGTCGAACAAAGAGTGACCCCTATGATGTTTAAGTTGGCTTAGTCCAGCAGTTACTGATATGTATCGACGGACTGCTGCAGTATGCCATTGCTCACTTTGATATAAGTTAATTAAGTGAAGGAAATGTGAACGTGGGCGTCTGTGGCTGAGTGGTTAGAGTCTCTGTCTTGAAATCGCTTACCCCTCACCATTGTTGGTTCGATCCCGCAGTGGCCTAGGAATCATTATGTGAGGAAGCTATCCAGCTGACTTGCGGAACGTCGGTGGTTCTGTTCAGGGGCATCTGGGGTCTTACTCCACCAATGGAAGTTGGAAAGTCGCCATATAACCGAAGCTGATGGTGCGAAGATAAACTCCAAATCAATTCGTGAAGCAATGACAATGCATGACATTCATGGAGGCACTATAGAATTGTATGATCTATCACTAACAATTGGACTTGAACATGCTTGTGTATACCAAATTTCAAATGAATATCTTGAAACCCTGTGAGTACTATTCTCCACAACATTTTATCTGATAAATTCAACAATTCCGAACCGATCGAAAACAAAATTGTGTTACGCACATCAACATAAAATGTATACCAAATTGCAAACCAATAACTTGAAAACTGTTGATGTTGTTTGGCTTGAGCAACATGGCTTGAGCTAAATAAAGTGACTTCAGTTAAGTCCACGGGCAATACCTCTGCAATATTACTGCAACAGATATACTGACCAACTGACCGACATGGTGACTCCTGTACACCCCGTCTCAAACTTTGTGGTCACCCTGGTATAAAAGCAAGTGTTTCTGCATTTTGTTATAGGAAATGTCAGTTTACCCGAATTTAACAATTACATTTATAGACTTAAGTCTTAATTAATTGTAATTTCGAAAGTTCTTTTGAACGGATATTTTTATGCCACTTTTCAGGCGGAACTTAAAAGTGTTTAGTCGAGATATTATGTCCGCTGGTTGGTATGGGGGTCTGATGCGTTTACTTTATATGAGTATACTCTTCACGTATTCTTGGCATTTGTCTGTCGGATATCCACAGCAAATGTCCCCATGTTGCACTCGAGGTGGGTGAGAAGCGTGGAGAATGAATATCAATTCCCCATTATGGGACCCAAACGCACAACAAACTACCCCTACTGGTTTTAAACGATTTAGAGAAGAGTCCGAAGCTGGTGAGGATATTTCTCATTTAAATTGGCCTCGTTTCCTCAATATTATCTCTATAGAGGATGACAAACCTATCACTAGACTCTCTCCTTTTGCCATCTCCAAGGCGTTACTTGGCATCGCCGGTGAGCCAAGGAAGGTTAAAAATAATGGAAAACTTCTTGTTGATTGTGCCAAAAATCACACTCTGACAATCTCCTTAAAACTCAAACTTTCGTAAACAAACGTGTTGCGGTTATTTTTAACATTTCTCTCAATTATTCAAAGGGTGTAGTACGCTCCAGGAAACTGGAGCACTGCACACTTAAAGAAATTACTCATAATCTTAAGTTTCAAGTGTGGCTGAGGTAACGCGCATCAGTACGAGACGGGGTGGCAAACTCACTCCTACCAATACGTTTGTGCTTACTTTCAGCACACCAAATTTTCCAAAGACCATCAAGACTGGATATATCATTTTACCAGTTGACCCCTTTATTCCAAACCCTCTTCGATGTTTTAACTGTCAACTCGTTGATCACCATAGAGAAAGATTCAAGCGAGCTGCTCCTGTCTGTGCCATTTGCCACCAGGAGGGTCGTAGCGTCTTCGCGAATTGCAGAAATCCCGCCGTTTGCGTAAACTGCAAGGGCACCCACAGGACTTTCTCTAAGGATTGTCCGAAGTGGAAGCACGAGAGAGAAATACACAAGGTTAAGATTGAAAAGAACAGTTCTTTCCCAGAAGCTAGGAAATGTGTTGAGTCTTGACCCAACCGCTCCATCTGGCACATCGTACGCTGCTGTGAGTAGAGTTGAGAAATCAGCTACCAGGTATATCGCGGCACAAGCCTGGCCAATAGACTGCAACAAGTTTACTACTATTCCACTCTCTGTTCATAACTCTGGTGCAACCAAGTGTCCACCAAAGCTGACGAACTCGTCCAAGAGTTCGTCAAATCCGAAGAACTCTTCCAAGACTATTCCAAGAGTTCGTCACCACGCAGAATTGCTACCACAGACGTGACAGTAAGGAAAACGAATTCTCCTGTGTTAGGGAAGCAGTCGGAAGGATCTGAAGATCCGATTACACTGCACAACAGATTTGGAGACGTGGAGGTGGAGGTTGATGATCCAGCAAATTTGAATCTTCCGAAGTCTCGAAAGTCTGCCAGCTCCAATGGCCGTAAACCCGTACTTCCACCGTAGTAACATCAAAATTAAATAAGGTCATTCAATGGAACTGCTTAGGTGTAAAGCCTGATTATTATTAAATAAGCTAACTTTTAAATAAACACAACCCCGTTGCATTTTGTCTTCACAAAACTTTCTTGAAGACTAGTAATAAGATATCTAGATATCTATTCATTATACAACTGTATTTGTGATACAAATGGTAAATCTGCTGGAGGAGTTTCCTAGTATTCCTCACAGAACTGTTGCGTTAAAAACTGATTTGCGAGTTGTTGCGGCCAGTGTTACGATGCACAGAGTTATAACAATATGCTCCTTATAGTTACCACCTAGTTCTTTACTAGGCCTTAAAGATCTAAATCAACTAGTTGCACAATTACCAACACCTTTTATACTTTTGGGTGATTTTAATGCACGTTGTAAAGATATAAACGATAAAGGCAAAAAAGTTGCGGATTTGTGTCTTTTTAATGATAACATATCGCATACTTATCTACATCTAGCTACAGGCTCTCATTCTTCCATTGAAGCTACAGGCTCTCATTCTTCCATTGAAGCTACAGGCTCTCATTCTTCCATTGAAGCTACAGGCTCTCATTCTTCCATTGATTTAACAATATGCATGCGATCCAACGCTCTTCATGATTTTTTTTGTGGAGTGTTGTTGGTGACGACCTATGTGGAAGTGACCACTTCTCCATATTTCTGAAAGATATCGCCCCCCACACATCTCAAAAAAAACACCCCGCAACGATGCAAACTTCGCAAAGCTGATTGGGATACGTTTCAATCTTTTTGTGAGGAACAATAACAGCCTACCATTTTCGAGGATGTCGAAGACGAAACTACTCCTTTTCCAAAACCTTTCAGGATATAGCTGATCAAACTATTCCAAAAACCTCGGCAAATCCAAAACGCCCACATAAACCATGGTATGCTGATGACTGCAAAAAGGCAGTCAGCGATCGAAAAGCTGCATTGAATGCTTTTAACTTGCAGCCAACTCAATACAATTTAGATAATTTTAGAGTGTTTCGTGCGAAAGCCCGTCGTAC
The DNA here is from genome assembly GCA_037043455.1 of Cyrtodaria siliqua. Taxonomy (NCBI): domain Eukaryota; kingdom Metazoa; phylum Mollusca; class Bivalvia; order Adapedonta; family Hiatellidae; genus Cyrtodaria; species Cyrtodaria siliqua. The sequence continues at coordinate 63,319 of JAWPHD010006415.1, forward strand.
GATTAAGGATAGCAAGAGAAATCCTGGAGATCTTATGTCTCTAGGCTGAACTCTCGCTCATCTCTTAAGAAGACGTGGGACATGATCCGGAAAATAAACGGTGAAGGTAATTCTAGTTGTGTAAATCATCTTTAAACTGATAATGGAGGTATTACATCTGTTAAAGATATTACAAACACTTTGGCAGAAACATTTTCTAAAAACTATTCTTCAGAAAATTGTCAACCAAATTGTCTCAAAAAAAATATCCAGAGGCAACACAATGTTTACTAAATGCGTGCACTGAAAACATATATAGGTAATTACAAGTAATTTTCAATCCAACACGTACGTGGTTACCCTAGCAATCGCCAAAAGCGCGAAAGAATTGCTTAAAGCAATCTGACCTTCCCGTTCGCATCTGAAATGTTCACTCTGACTTCACCGTTCGCACTTGTAAAACACATCTGACATTCCTGTTCGCATCTGAAATGTTCACTCTGACTTCACCGTTCGCACTTGTAAAACACATCTGACATTCCTGTTCGCATCTGAAATGTTCACTCTGACTTCACCGCTCGCACTTGTAAAACACATCTGATATTCCGGTTCGCTATTTATTTTTACCCTGTCGACTTTAAAACGCTATAACTCGGAATGTTTTCATTATTTCAATGAGATACTTGTACAGTTATACAGAAAGGATTGACGATCTTGACAAGCGTTTTAAATTGAATTACAATTGCGAATATCAGTTCCTTATTTGTGTTTATTCTGAAAATGTCATTGTTTTTACAAATCTTTGGATATTTATACACACGCACTAACGTCGTTTTATTACCGGATTTTTAAAGTGAAAGCTTCCTCTGTCATTCCTTTTCATACCTGCTTAATCATTTTTCAAACATTTTAGCAAAATACGCATCAGAAAGCAAAAATACTAACCCCACTATTCACTTCCAACAATTTAGCCAATCTGACTTCTCTGCAACAATCTGACTTCGCTGCAGCCGGTTGATCAGTGTGTTATCTTATACTGATTTTAAAAGTTGTATCAACACATATATTCGTAACTCTTGGCAAGCCGCTTGGGATTTTTCAGTGAACAATAAACTCCATTCAATTAAACCGTTGCTCGAATGTGAGCTTAATGTGTGTGACTGATCTTAATGAGCACGTATGTGAACTTAATGAGCACATGTGAGCTTTACGTGTGTGACAGTGATCTTAATGAGCACGCATGTGAGCTTAAAGTGTGTTACAGTGATCTTAATGAGCACGCATGTGAGCTTAAAGTGTGTGACAGCGATCTTAATGAGCACGCATGTGAGCTTTACGTGTGTGACAGTGATCTTAATGAGCACGCATGTGAGTTTAATGTGTGTGACAGTGATCTTAATGAGCACGCATGTGAGCTTGAAGTGTGTGACAGCGATCGTAATGAGCACGATGTGAGCTTAATGTGTGTGACAGTGAGCTTAATGTGTGTGACTGTGATCGTAATGAGCTTGATGTTCACACAGTTTGTACGATGCTGAGATTCATGTGCACGATTTAGAACGAGTTTAATTTACACGCATGTGAGCTTAATATTCAAGCATGCGAGTTTAATGAGCACACATGTGAGCTTAAAGTGTGTGACAGTGATCTTAATGAGCACGCATGTGAGCTTAATGGGTGTGACAGTGAGTTTAATGAGCACGCATGTGAGCTTAATGGGTGTGACAGTGTGCTTAATGAGCACGCATGTGAGGTTAATGTGTGTGACAGTGAGCTTAATGAGCACGCATGTGAGCTTAAAGTGTGTGGCAGTGATCATAATGAGCACGCATGTGACCTTAAAGTGTGTGACAGTAATCTTAATGAGCAAGCATGTGAGCTTAATGTGTGAGACTGTGATCTTAATGAGCACGCATGTGAGCTTAATGAGCACGCGTGTGAGCTTAACGTGTGCGACAGTGATCTTAATCAGCACGTATGTGAACTTAATGAGCACGCATGTGAGCTTAAAGTTTATGACGGTGATCTTAATGAGCGGGTATGTGAGCTTAATGTGTGTGTGACAATGAGCTTAATGTGTGTGACTGTGATCTTAATGAGCACGCATGTGAGCTTAACGTGTGTGACAGTGATCTTAATCAGCAAGCATGCGAGCTTAATCAGCACGCATGAGAGATTAATGTGTGTGACAGTGAGCTTAATGAGCGCGTATGTGAGTTTAATGTGTGTGACAGTGATCTTATTGAACACGCATGTGAGCTCAGTGTGTGTGACAGTGAGCTTCATATGTGTGTGACTGTGATCTTAATGAGCACGCATGTGAGCTTAATGAGCACGTATGTGAGCTTAATGTGTGTGACAGTGATCTTAAAGAACACGCATGTGAGCTTAATGTGTGTGACAGTAATCTTAATGAGCACGCATGTCAGCTTAATGTGTGTGACAGTGAGCTTAATTAGCACGTATGTGAGCTTAATGTGCGAGACAGTGAGGTTTATGAGCACGCAAGTGAGCTAACTGTGCGTGACAGTGAGATTAATGAGCTAGTATGTCAGCTTAAAGTGAGCTTAATGTGCACGCATGTGAGCTGAATTTGTACGACGCTGTGTTTCATATGCACTATTTAGAATGAGTTTAAATGTACACGCATGTGAATTTAATATTCAAGCATGTGTGTTTAATGAGCATGCATGTGAGCTTAATGTGTGCGACAGTGAGCTTAATGATCACGCATGTGAGAATGTGTGCGACAGTGATCTTAATGGGCACGCATGTGAGCTTAATGTGTGAGACAGTGAGCTTAATGAGCATGCATGTGAACTTAATGTGTGTGACAGTGAGCTTAATGTGCGTGACAGTGAGCTTAATGAGAAAGCATGTGAGCTTAATGTGTGAGACAGTGAGCTTAATGTGTGTGACAGTGAGCTTAATGAGCACGCATGTGAGCTTAACGTGTGACAGTGAGCTTAATGAGCACGCATGCGAGCTTAATGTGCGTGACAGTGAGCTTAATGAGCAAGCATGAGCTTAAAGTGAGTTTAATGTGCACGCATATGAGCTTAAAGTATGTGACATTGAGCTTAATGAGCAAGCATGTGAGCTTAAAGTGTGTGACAGTAAGCTTAATGTGCGTGACTGAGCTTATTGTTTATTCAAGTGAGCTTTCTGTTCATGCATGTCAGCTTAATAGGCAGGTATGTGAGCTTACTGATCACGCATGTGAGCTCAATGTGAACTTACTGTTCACGAGCTCAATGTGAACTTACTGTTCACATGCACACGCGAGCTTACTGTTCACACACGTTGGGTTACTGTTCACACAAGTGAGCTTACTGTTCACGTATGTAACCTTACTGTGCACCCACGTGTGCAATGTTGAGCTCAACTGCACAATTTTGAACTGCATGGGATAATTTCAAGGTCAGTTTTTAACATGAACACATCAGTTAATGTCATTGTGAAAAACAATCTAGAAACTAACACTACCAGTGGATATTAATAAGACACAACAAAATACAAACAGTGACAAAGTTGAGTTTTATTCATTTTCATTCAATAATATACATTTCAAAATGAAGCAATGTTCTCAAATAAATAAATCAGAGGATATATACACAAATAGTAATTCCTGTACTTGTAATATCAATGATATAACACATATATATTCATTAATATAGCTTTACCATTCATAAATGTAACACTTCCAAAAATAATAGGATTATTATAAGTGTAAGGTTTTCTGGGAGCTTGCATCCCCTCAAATTGAACTGAATTGGGGTTTTATGGCGCAACACAAGAAAGGTTATATGGCACCAAACATTGATGAACATGCCAGGCTCATCCTCCATTTACATCTAGATAAAATATGGAGAATGGGCCTAGAACCTTCTAACCTGCAAAACTGCAAATTCTATTGTAGACACTCCATTTACGCTGGAGGCGTCATGAAGAAAATGTGAATGAGCATGATACAAAAATGACAAAATGAACATAAGGGTGTGGGGTCCTACCCCTCTGCCTCTAGCGGGATTTGCAGTGGTTGTATTCTACCCCGGCAACCACACGGGGAGCATCACCTCGAGAAGACCTACCACACTAAAAGGGACAAATAGCAATCATGGACTTTTTTAAAACTTGCGGAATCCTGTTTTTCCCCACTATATAACTTAAATCATAAATTATTTGAACGGTTCAAAGCAAATTGTTTTTGCATATTTGTTTTTACTACATATGATCATTATACTGCACCTATTATATATACCACTCAGAGCTATTATATATACCACTCAGAGTTTACTAAGCATTGCACCTATTATATACCGGTATACCACTCAGAGCTATTATATATACCACTCAGAGCTATTATATATACCACTCAGAGTTTACTAGTGTGTGTGTGTGTAGTTCTAAGTTTTATTGTCCTTCCGCCAACGAACACGACAAGGTAACCCTGAAGCGATGGGCACAATAGAGTCTGGACTGTTCTAGATGAGTGTGTAGGTTGATCTGGTGCTGCTGTGTTGCTGTGTAGTTGTCTCTGTTGATCGTATGTTGGTAGTTGTCGCTTTCGCTCTGTGGTTTTCGCTGTGGCGGTAAGGTGGGGGATCTGGACGACGTCTAGGTGGTGCTGTCTACATCCGCTACTGGACACAATCCCCTTTAGGGCCACACCCATCACAGTATGACCCTGCGCCGCACACACCTCCCGATGGCCATCTGCCGTCTTCGGTTTTCAGTCTTCTGTCCTCGGCGTCGATCCGCTGTGGCGGTGTAACTCTCGGCTCCGAACTTCTGACTTCAAACTTCAGTGTGGCCATCAGATGATGTGTGCTGTGACGGGATGCAGGAGACATCTTCACTCTCGGTCAAATGACATTCAAGCTACTAAACCGTAATAAGTCAGTTCAGTAGTACCAGTATTGATCACATTATGCGAATAAAGTGCTCATACCAGTAATGGCGTATAGGGCTGGCAAGGCGACCCCTATACAAACATCCTGAGTGTCATCAGTGCCCACGCAGCGACGTGCACGCGGTGAAGATAGCAGGTGTTTACTAAGCATTGCACCTAATATATATACCACTCAGAGCTATTATATATACCACTCAGAGTTTACTAAGCATTGCACCTATTATATATACCACTCAGAGTTTACTAAGCATTGCACCTATTATATATACCACTCAGAGTTTACTAAGCATTGCACCTATTATATATACCACTCAAGAGTTTACTAAGCACCAAACTGTTTTATCCTTTCACCCTGAATACCAGGCAAAACCGTATTTCATAGGGTGACATAAGAGAATTGTTTTCTAATCAATTCTTGGCCATCATCAGTTACCGTAAAATGTCAAAACTGAAATCTTGGTGCTTAGCAAACTCAGAGTAGTATATTTAAACCTATGAATAACAAAGAAAACTTGCAAACTCCCAAAAGTTGATACTTGATTAATAAATCATGTTGACATTCTAATGCTTGAATTGGAATTCTAATGCTTGAATTGGAATTGGATTTTAAGGCGCACCAACACATGAAAGGTTATATGGCGCCTAACAGGCATGAACATGCCAGGCTCATCCTCCATGTACATCGAGATAAACTATGGAAAATGGGCCTAAACCATCTCACCCTGAACTGCAGAGTTGCTGCAAATTCTATCGTAGAAACTCCATTTACGCTGGAGCCACGTTTATTGTTTTTCTGCCACTGCTCTTTTGATGCGAGCGAGACGGCACCTGAAACAATGCAGGGATCATGATGAACTTTAATGAACATGAACAAAAAATTATAAAATGAACATGAATTTGGGGGGATTCTACCCCTCTAAAGAGATCTGCAGTGGCCCTATTCTTTGCCCCGTGACCAAAAGGCTCTAATGTTTGATAAAAACTTTAAGATTGCGGTGTCTATTTAAGCCTCAGGTCTGATCCTGCAGAAATGGCATATCCACAAGAGTCGATGCAGGCTTCAAGAACACGGTACTCTAGTAATGATCCCTTTATAAGAATCATGGTAAAATAAAATGTTAAAAACGTGATAATAGTATAACATAGCAGACTAGTTAATATACCATTTCCTCAAAATGCACTTGGCATCTTTCACCTGAAACAGATGAAAAAAGTACCAGTTCAACACTATTTGTATAAATAGAACAAAATAAGTGTAATTCGGATAAAACGTGACAGCAAACAATTTTCAAAGTTTAACTACTGCAGCATACAAAAAACAAGAGGCCCAAGAGGGCCTGTGGACGCTCTACTGGCTAAAGATAAAGTTTATGCACAAGGGGCCATAACTCTTTCAAACATCGACCAACCAGAACATGGTGATGATATAGGCAACTAGGCTTGGTACTGATTGTCCCTGACAAGTTTCATTGAAATCCAGCCAGAGGTTCAGGAGAACTAGTCTGTACAAAGTTAGTGTATTAAACCTTTTAAGGGGCCATAACTCTGCCAAAATTCATTCAACCAGAACACGGCAATGATAGGTGCAACTAGGCTTGGTACTGATCATCCCCATCAAGATACGTTGAAATCCAGCAAGGAGTTCAGAACAGACTAATCTGGACGTTTCTCTATTAAAACATTTAAAGGGCCATAACTCTGACAAAAATCATTCAACCCGAATATGGCGATGATATGCACAACTAGGCTTGATACTGATCATCCTTGTCAAGTTTCGTTAAAATCCAGCCAGGGGTTCAGGAAAACTAGCCCGGAAAATGTTTGTGTATCAAAAACCTTTAAAGGGCCATAACTCCACCAAAAATCTGTTAACCGGAATGCGACGATGATATGCACAACTAAGCTTGGTGCTGATCATCCCTGTAAAGTTTCGTTGAAATGTGGGGAGACGTTCAGGAGAATAGTCCAGACAAAGTTTGTGTATTAAAACCTTTAAAGGGCCATAACTCTGCCAAAAATCATTCAACCGGAACACGGCAAAGATTTGCACAACTAGACCTGGAACTGATCATCCCTAAAAAGTTTTGTTTAAATCCGGACAGGGGTTCAGGAAAACTAGTCAGGACAAAGTTTGTTTATTAAAACCTTTAAAGGGACATAACTCCGCCAAAATCATTCAACTGGAACACAGTGACGATATGTACAACTGAGGCTTGGTACTGATCATCCCTGAAAAATTTCAATGAAATTTGGCCAAATGAAGGCCCTTTCTTCTTAATGAGGCCAAAATGTAGCATATTTCAGAAAATGAAATCAAGGGCCATAACTCCGGTGGTTTTCGAACTTATCCGAGCTTTCATTGATATTAACAAGATGGTAAAGTTTGGTAAAGATCGGATGAACAATGAAGCCCCTATCATCTTAACGAGGCAAAATATAGCATTTTGAACTAAATCAAGGGCCATAACTCTGCTGTTACTAGTCCAATATGAATGGTTTACAAACTCGTCCGAGCTTTCATTGATATTAACAATCTGATAAAATTTGGTAAATATCGGATGAACAATGAAGCCCCTATCGTCTTAACGAGGCAAAATATAGCATTTTTAATTAAATCAAGGGCCATAACTCCGCGCTGTTACTGGTCCGATATGGCTGGTTTTCGAACTTGTTCGAGCTTTCAATGACATTAACAATGTGGTAAAGTTTGGTAAAGATAGGATGAAAAATGAAGGCCCTATTGTCTTAACGAGGCAAAATATAGCATTTTGAACTAAATCAAGAGCCATATCTCCGCCGATACTGGTCCGATCTGGCTGGTTTTTGAACTTGTCCGAGCTTTCATTGATATTAACAATCTGTGCAAGTTTGGTAAAGATCAAATAATAAATGAAGGTGCTAGAGTGTTCACAAGGCTTAATATGGCATTTTTCAGCAAAACAAGGGCCATAACTCCATTGAAATTATTTCGATCTTGCCGATTTTCGAACTTGTTTGAGCTTTCATTGATATAAAAACACTGGCAAAGTTAAGTAAAGATCCGATTAATATTGAAGGCCCTAGAGTGTTCACAAGGCGGAAAATAGCATTTTTCAGAAAAAACAAGGGCCATAACTCCAGTGTTACTGATCCGATTTAGCTGATTTTCGAACTTGTTCGAGCTTTCATTGATATTAAAAATCTGTCCAAGTTTGGTAAAGATCAAATAATAAATGAAGGTGCTAGAGTGTTCACAAGGCAGAAAATGGCTTTTTTCAGAAAAAACAAGGGCCATAACTCTAGTGTTACTAAACCAATTCAGCTGATTTTAGAACTTGTCCAAGCTATAATTAGTATTAACAATATGTGCAAGTTTGGTAACCATCAAATAATAAATAAAGGTGCTAGAGCGTTCACAAGGCAGAAAATAGCATTTTTCAGAAAAAACAAGGGCCACAACTCCGGTGTTATTGATCTGATTTGGCTGGTTTTCGAACTTGTCCAAGCTTTCATTGATATTAACAATCTGTGCAAGTTTGGTAAAGATCAAATAATAAATGAAGGTGCTAGAGTGCTCACAAGGCTTAATATGGCATTTTTCAGCAAAACAAGGGCCATAACTCCGGTGAAATTATTCCAATCTGGCTGGTTTTCGAACTTGTCCGAGCTTTCATTGATATTAACAACCTGTTAAAGTTTGGTAAAGATCGGATGAAAAATAAAGGCCCGAGAGTTGTCACAAGACAAAAGTTAACAACGGACGACGGACGACGGACGGACGACGGACGACGGACGACGGACAACTCGCCATCCCATAAGCTCTGCTGGCCTTTGGCCAGTAGAGCTATTGACAAAATGAACATGGATTTGTGGGGATCTGACCCCTTTGTCTGTGGAAGCAAGTGTCCCTATTCTTCCCCTGGATACAAGATAGATATAACATACTGAATGTTAACCAGTAACCCACTACATAAATGTAACAGAGTGTTTATAAAATGTTTTGATAAGATCAATTGTTTTAATTATATTTATATGCTAAGCTGGCAAGCGCTCGTACTAACTGTTTCGTGGTGTACTATGTTGCGTACTGTGTTGTCTCTGTGTTTATTGTGTCGATATTGTGTGAGTGAATGGTTTAGCGCGTTTATCGAGGGATGAGAAGTTCTCACTGCATGCGGGGTTGACACTCGATAACCCCTTATTGGCGCTAAAATTACTAACTCCCGCCTTCCTATCTCTACCTACGAGGCATTCTACATCTAGCTTTCTGAGGGTAAGGTCGCGATAGTTTTATAGTTTCTAGATAGGCTTTGCCATATTACATAAGCTCTTATCTTTGAGCATATTTATTGAGAAACGCATATTATGGAAGCGATTTTGGTAAGACTGTTTTAAGTGTTTTTATAGTATACATGTACGTGAAATGTTGCATTTGCTACATTTGCTGAATTGAGCCGTTTAGCTTACCTGATAGATTTTCACTTAGTTTTACCGTTGTTGTTCTTATATGTTTCAGGCTCAAAATAATGGTTTAATTCGTATATTGCGAACCTGGACGAATAAATAGTTTAAACCTGGGAACTTTTGTGTGTTCAAATATTATACCCGAGACCCGGTTATATAAATATAATGGACTGTTCTTTCTATGACTGATCAGCAGCTGGACATTGTAAACCTGATCAGAGCAACTCGCAGGCTAATCTGGGTTAACAAGGGACGAAAAGGCTATTATAGTCGTGCTTAGCGGGTTAATCATACAATCTACAACCCTCTCATCTTGTGGGAAATTCCATTCACCTGGCTGTTTTGTTCTTTTATTCATTCATTTTAATAATAATTAATTCATGAAAAACCCAACTCAAAACAGTTGAACACAATTTTATCTATTACCGTTCCATTAGAGAAAAAGGATTTTCAGTGAAATAGAAAGTTATAATATTAAATTTTATTTAACTGCGTTGAAATTACAAACCTACATTATGCAAGGATGGCATCAAGTCGTATTGAGTTATAATGTTATAAAGCAGAGACAGACTGATATAATGTTAATCATCACAGTATTATGGTCATTTAGAAGTTGGCAATTTCGTTTCATGGCGATACATAAGCAGAGTTAAGGTACTACAATGTTAATACTATGAAAGAGTTATTTGATACTATAGATTTTAGTCTTGTTTTAGATTTCCTAAAAGAAATCAGACTATATAAATCATTATAATGTGTTCTTATACATATTTACTTGTTTATTACCCGTTGACGGGCATTTGTTGATTTACATATTAAGTTTATATTACTACCATATCATCCCTTATTTTTAATAGTTTTATCTTTATATATTTACATTAATTTTTAATTACTACTTAATTTCTTCATCTTTCATCGTTTTTTGAGCACAATATGACCTATTTATGTGTTGACGTGCTGTAAAACACCATTCATTCATTAAACACAAATTGTTTTACTGACATAAAACTAATGCTTTAACATCACATGACCTGATTTGCAACGGATTAAGCACTATTTAATATTCACATATTTCTGAATGTCAATCAATTGGATTGCAGGATTTTTGTCATATGATACCGCTGTTACAGTGTGTTACGTGATACTGGCAACTGGATGACACATAAATGAAGTAGTGACAACATGAGAAGGAACTGAACTCCAGACTGGATTGACAACTACATGGAAGAGGAAAGCATGTTTTGAAGAACCCAAAACACTTTAGTTTAATGAAATATCGACTAAGCATGTCAATATTTTAATACGCCAATATCACAGTATGTCTATACTGCAGTTTGTCAATACTATAGTATGTCAATACTATACTATGTCAATACCACGATATATCAATACTGCAATATGTCAATCTCGCAATATGTCAATACCGAAATATGTCACTACTATACTATGTCAATACCACGATTGGTCAATACTGTAATATGTCAACCCCACAATATGCCGATACCGCGTTAAGTCAATACCACAATATGTCAATACTGTAGTATGTCAATATTGCAGTATGTCAATACCGCAATGTGACAATACTGCAGCATGTCAATATCACAATATGTCAATACTGCAGTGTGTCAATACCATAATATGTCAATACCACAATATGCCAATACCTCAGTATGTCAATACCACACTATATCAATACTGCAGTGTGTCAATACCACAATATGTCAATACTATAGCAGGGCAAGAAAATTTGTTTCTCAGTTACTCGTCCTACGCAATATTTAAATGGCCAAATTGATAAATTGTTAAAGAATTTATCTGTATTTCTACTCGTCCTGCATCAATGAGCACTCGTCATAGCGAGCGGACGAGTGGAATTTTCGTGCCCTGTATAGCATGTCTATAATGTGATATGTCAATATTTTAGTATGTCAATACTGCAATATAACAATACGCAGTAGGTTAATATTGTAATATGTCAATATTATAATATGCCAATACCATGTGTCATTAGTTTAGTATGCCAATACTGCAGTTTGTCAATATTGCATTATGACAATACTGCATCATGTAAATACTACAGAATGGCTTGATACAAGTATGCTGCTTTCTCCCAATTACTGCGTTACTATACAAACATAACAATAATATATATTTATACATTACATTTCTGCTGACAATAGTTTACAAACAATTAATTGCACTTGACATAAGTTATATGTGGAAATATTGTACTAAATTATACGTGGATGTTTGTACTGACTTGAACTATTGTTTACGATACGTAAACACATTTTATTACATTTCTATGCGTGAAAGATTGGGATTTCTCAGTGCAAGAATATTCATAATCGCTAAATTTTAATAACTAACTCAGAACAGAATAATAATTAACATTGCTAACTTAGAACAGAATAATAACTAACGTTGCGACGTTGAGTCGTGATGTCAACAAAGCGTTCCTGACATCGACGTCATCCGCCGATAACGTTCAATAAAGCGAATATTTGTTTGCAAAAACGAAATTTAAAATGTAATAAACAGATTATTTAACTGCTGGGATCGATTATTGGGTAATCCTACACTTGATGGTAGACATGCTTTGTTTTTTCACTCACTCGCGTGCGTTCGTTCGTGAAAAGTACCACACGTCTACAACTCGTGAAGGATTTCCCTATAATCGATCCCAGCAGTTAAATAATCTCTATATCTTTTATCTTATAGCCGTGAAGAGCCATCCCATATAGAGGAAAAGAATACATACGAATCCGGGAAAAATGCCCTACTCGTATGAAATACATTCCCATGGTTCTTTAATGTGCCCGGAGGATAGTCTCTAATACACAAGATTGTCCGGTTTACGTCCGAAGCTAAGGGAAAAGAAACCCAGTGGCACCCGTGAGACTCAAACCCACGATATCCAGATTCAAAACCCACCATGCCATCCACTGAGCCAAGACTGCTCCTTGGATTTTTTGAAGAATAACTGCGCTTAACATGATTTCTGTACAACAAACCCACAATATACATATAACAATATGATGCATTAATTTTAATCCTTTTAAAGAAATAAAATAATGATCTATAATCAAATTTGAACCATGACCAATAAGAACATAAATATACTAGACAATAGCATAGTTTAACATGATATTATGACAAATATTTATTTTAAATAAAAATACTAAACAATAGGATAGGCGGACTCTGAAGCAAAATATTCCAAACTTAATACTGCTGAAAGTATCCGACATTGGAATTATAGTAGGAAACTTGAATACAATACTTCTTTAGCATTATATCTGTAACGTTTAACACAGGACAGTCCCAATATGCAGTTCCCTACCCAGCATGCTCTTCTTTACCCAGCACGCATCAGTTTCCTTTGTTCTTGTTTACTTGACTCACAATAATTGGAACTGAAATGGAAAATAAACTTATGATCAATTAGTATTGGGAATCAAAAAATTAATCGATTACCGATTTTAATTGCGATTAATTAATAATAGAGAATTTGTCTAATAACCTAAATAACTATTTATAGTTTAAGGATATATGGCCAAAAAGGATTGCAGGACATTTAGTACCCTGGATGTTTTGTTTTGGGTACGAAACGTCCAATGCCAAAATTGGGTACGAAATATCAAGGGTACAAAACGACCTAGGTATGAAACATCAATAGTTCACAAAAGAAACCAGTTTGAGGCCTAAGGACCTTTCATGTATATTTAATATTGCATAAACATTTGAAAATTCATAAATGCTGCTAGACTAGCTAGATATTTGATATACACCAGACATTAAAAAGAGGCAATGATCGCCAAACAATAAGTTCTTCCTTGAAAGGAGACAACATATTTAAACAAAAAAGTATTCAAACCAGTTTCTAAACCATCATGCATTTCATCTTTAAGACTGGTCATAATATCTTTTTATATTCACTTATTTACACGTTAGCTTATTTTCCTTACACTGTCTTTCTGTTCTTGTGCAAAAACAAAAACAAAACAAAACAAAAAAATTCTGGCTTCTTTATTTTTAATAAAAAAATAGTTCATTGTGTTGATTTTACTAAATAACAACGATTGATGTTTTAATGGAATGTTCTGAAAAGTAATGAACACGTCTTGTGCGTTGGGGACAGTATCTTTCTTGCCCGTTTTACAGTATATGTTTTATATAATTATACAGATTTTCCTTTGTTATTTTGGTTTAATAGTTTAAACCCAATATTATCCACATTTCTGATTGCTTCTGTTTCCCTAGAAATGGGACAGGTGTAAAGGTTAAACTAAAGGTGTTCCTCATTTTCAGCTCCCGGCATTTTGGTTATGTGGCTATTTTATTTTGTTAAACGTCATTTGATTGGCTGGTGGACTTTTCATTAAATCAACGTTCGTTTTAAGTTAAGCTATTCAAATAAAGAACAGCATAATTCGTTGAAGTAAACTATTTCCTCTTCGACGATCACGTCGGAGGCATTTACTGACAATTTCTCAAATAATCGATTAATCGGAACAAAACTATGATCAATGTCATCTTTAACACAACATAACTTGGCATTGTAATATACTTGAGCAACAGCATGCAGAAAGATCCGCCTCAGTGACAAGACAACCATCTGAGCAGGGATGTACGGATTGTTCAAAACACACACATTCTGTAGGACTACTATTTGGGAAAGCCTAGTGCGTCAGATAAATAGTCTTGTCAATATTTTGCTCATTAAATAAAACAGCAATGTTGATTTCCCATATAGGAATAATTATTTATCTTGAGCACAAAAGCCACCCACTCTAACTAACTTGATATCCACCTTTATTTAAATGCAGACACACTTGACTATGTACTGTATGTACCGTTTGACTTTTAATTACCCTCTCAGGCATGCTGAACTGTATACAACATAGACTCAATGTGAACTGAGCTGTACAATTAAATGATTTACCCTTTAGATATTTTCCAATTTTAAACTCGCCCGAACAACAATTCTACTCGCCAGCAATAGTGGTCAAGTTTGAACGACTGATATACTGTTGCAAGAGAACGAAATTCACTACTGGTTAACCCGTTTCTATAACATTTCATTGTTTCCGACAGTTTTGCTCACAAAAGCATTGAAATACAACAAAATAATGTCACATTTTTAATGGTTTAGCATCACATGACTGGATTTTCGATGCATTAAGCACTATTTAAATCGCACAATTTTGAACCTCAACCAATTAGATTAAAGTGTTTTAGAATATTAGAACGGAATGTTGTTTAAACTGACACACGACAATCTTGATTTTTTAATAACTCATGATGTCCCGTTAGTTTTCCTACATAACTTGTATTTGTTCAATCATTAGAAGAGTATCAAGAAACTTGTTTTTGCATATTATTAACTTTTGATTAAAGCGCACCAATAATATATTTAAACCTATGATAGAATAAGAAGATCAAATGAAAACTCAACATTTTATTTATCTATATGCAAGCAGGTTTAAAGTCAAAATGATGCTGCATAAATAAACGGAGACACCGATTTCAGTGATTGCCCGTCCAGACTCTATTGTAACCATACGGCAAGGAGATACTCTGGAAGGCTTAACCTGAAAGGGCTCACAACATTTTGCTGGTGGAGGGACGTAAACTTTCGAACCACCCACTCACACACACACACACACACCCACCCACACACACTTTCAGTGCTTGATAAATACTTCAAGATTGCCATGTGACTGTTTAAAGGCTCATCGACACATAGGGAGACCTGCGGAAATGCTGATTCTCACAAATGGCGGGAGGTATGCAGTACTGGTTCTAACCAGGAAAAAAGTGGGTGGTCTGCCACCATTATTAGAAACTGACAAGTCATATAATTATAGTCTAAAATGTGCTGAAAATGATGTAAAACACCATTCAATCAACCATCGTGCTTGGAGAAAAGACTGATACACAGAACAGCCGCGTTTATGTCCCTTATGGTATAAGAGAACAACTTACTGATAATGACGGCTAAAATCAGAAGAATCACAAACACCATGATCAGTCGCATCTGAAAGAAAGAGGAAAAACGTTCAGGATGTGGGAGACCATTCTACAAATCAAAAATTAGAAAAAATATATTTCTTTCCAAAAACAATTTAATGTGTTTGATAAATGCAATTAAACACACTCTGAAATTGTATCACAAACTATTAAAGCAGATTTATACAAGTTATTTGAGGTTTTCTCATTTTCTGCTGATCCTGAGCAACGAAGACTTTACATGGCAAAACCCCTATCAAAAAGTATTTTGGCTGTATTTTGTAACCAATATTCAAACTAAGGTATTTTGATTTGCCACTAAACAATCCAGTTTCAATAATATATAACTTGGGCGTTTTTTATTTGACTGTTTTACGAACCATCCTACGACAAAACACCATCCAACGACAAAACAAAAATTTTGAATTTTATTTTTCCGTAGGGAATTCAATGTTTTTTGTTTTTATTTTACCTCCTCCCAGATTCTAATTGATCATTTCCTTCCCTTTCCCTTTCCAACGAAAAAATAAAAAATAACCTTTTATTTTATTTTTTTTCCCGCCTCCTACGACACTTCTCTGCCTCAATGGTTCACTAAACGAATAATCAAACAAGAAATATCACTGTAAGTGACAAATGCCTCCCGAAGTGACCTTGACCTTGGGGCCACAGACCTGGATTTTGTGCGCGATACATAGTCTTGTTGTGGTTAGCACTTGTGCCAAGTTATTTGAAAATCCGTCCATTACAGGACTGCCCAGTTTACATCGCCATTTGACGGACGAGGCTAGGGTAGTGTCCACAGGACTGCCCATGTTACATCGCCATTTGACGGACGAGACTAGGGTAGTGTCCACAGGACTGCCCAGTTTACATCGCCATTTGACGGACGAGGCTAGGGTAGTGTCCACAGGACTGCCCAGTTTACATCGCCATTTGACAGACGAGACTAGGGTAGTGTCCACAGGACTGCCCAGTTTACATCGCCATTTGACGGACGAGACCAGGGTAGTGTCCACAGGACTGCCCAGTTTACATCGCCATTTGACGGACGAGACCAGGGTACTATCCACAGGACTGCCCAGTTTACATCACCATTTGACGGACGAGACTAGTGTAGTGTCCACAGGACTGCCCAGTTTACATCGCCATTTGACGGACGAGACTAGGGTAGTGTCCACAGGTCAGCCCAGTCTACATCGCCATCTGACGACGAGACTAGGGTAGTGTCCACAGGACAGCCCAGTTTACATCGCCATCTGACGGTCGAGACTAGGGTAGTGTCCACAGGAATGCCCAGTTTAAATCGCCATCTGACGGACTAGACTACTACTAGGCCTGCCCAGTTTACATCGCTATTTGACGGACGAGACTAGGGTAGTGTCAACAGGACTGCCCAGTTTACATTGCCATTTGACAGATGAGGCTAGGGTAGTGTCCACAGGACTGCCCAGTTTACATCGCCATCTGACGGACGAGACTAGGGTAGTGTCCACAGGAATGCCCAGTTTACATCGCCATCTGACGGACTAGACTACCACTAGGACTGCCCAGTTTACATCGCCATTTGACGGACGAGATTAGGGTAGTGTCCACAGGACTACCCAGTTTACATCGCCATCTGAAAGACGAGGCTAGGGTAGTATCCATAGGACTGCCAAGCTTACATCGCCATCTGACGGAAGAGACTAGGGTAGTGTCCACAGGAATGCCCAGTTTACATCGCCATCTGACGGACTAGACTACTACTAGGACTGCCCAGTTTACACCGCCATTTGACGGAGGAGGCTAGTGTCCACAGGACTGCCCAGTTTACATCGCCATTTGACGGACGAGATTAGGGTAGTGTCCACAGGACTGCCCAGTTTACATCGCCATTTGACGGACGAGAGTAGGGTAGTGTCCACAGGACTGCCCAATTTACATCTCCATCTGACGGACGAGGCTAGGGTAGTGTCCACAGGACAGCCCAGTTTACATCGCAATCTGACGGACGAGACTAGGGTGGTGTCCACAGGACTGCCCAGTTTATATCGCCATCTGGCGGACGAGGCTAGGGTAGTGTCAACAGGACTGCCCAGTTTATATCACCATTTGACGGACAAGGCTGGGGTAGTGTCCACAGGACTGCCCAGTTTACATGGCCATCTGACGGACGAGGCTAGGGTAGTGTCCACAGGACTACGCAGTTTACATCGCCATCTAACGGACAAGGCTACGGTAGTGTCCACAGGACAGCCCAGTTTACATCGCCATCTGACGGACGAGACTAGGGTAGTGTCCACAGGACTGCCCAGTTTACATCGCCATCTGGCGGACGAGGCTAGGGTAGTGTCCACAGGACTGCCCAGTTTATATCACCATCTGACGGACAAGGCTAGGGTAGTGTCCACAGGATTGCCCAGTTTACATGGCCATCTGACGGACGAGGCTAGGGTAGTGTCCACAGGACTGCGCAGTTTACATCGCCATCTGATGAACGAGACTAGGCCAGTGTCCACAGGACTGCCCAGTTTATATCGCCATCTGACAGACGAGACTAGGCCAGTATCCACAGGACTGCCCAGTTTACATGACCATCTGATGGACGAGACTATGCCAGTGTCAACAGGACTGCCTAGTTTACATCGCCATCTGACGGACGAGACTAGACCAGTGTCCACAGGTCTGTCCAGTTTACATTGCATCTGACGGACGAGGCCAGGGTAGTGTCTTGCCCAGGGATACGCTGAAGTAACACCAGTGAGACTCAAACCCACGATCTCCGACTACAGTGCTGTCCATATAAGTATGTTATACTAGCATGAACGACACCATGGTAACCGTATTTAGACTAGGGTAGCGTCCACAGGACTGCCCAGTTTACATCGCCATCTGACGACGAGACTAGGGTGGTGTCCACAGGACTGCGCAGTTTACATCGCCATCTGACGGACGAGGCTAGGGTAGTATCCACAGGACAGCGCAGTTTACATCGCCATCTGACGGATGAGACAAGGCCAGTGTCCACAGGACTGCCCAGTTTATATCGCCAACTGACGGACGAGACTAGGCCAGTGTCCACAGGAATGCCCAGTTTACATGACCATCTGATGGACGAGACTAGGCCAGTGTCCACAGGACTGCCCAGTTTACATCGTCATCTGACGGACGAGACTAGACCAGTGTCCACAGGACTGCCCAGTTTACATCGCCATCTGACGGACGAGGCCAGGGTAGTGTCTTGCCCAGGGATACGCTGAAGTAACACAGTGGCGCCAGTGAGACTCAAACCCACGATCTCCGACTACAGTGCTGTCCATATAAGTATGTTATACTAGCATGAACGACACCATGATAACCGTATTTACCTTGCAGTTTTTCCACCACATGTTTTTATGTAAAGCTTTGGACCTACTTCTGAACATATCCGAGTTAGAAGCCAGAGTGTCTGTAAACAAGCAAGAACACAATTAATGCATCTGTCATTAAAGGGACTGGAGGCAAAATGGAAGAGTAATTATTGTCAACCCAAATACAAATGAATTGGGTTTCAAGGCGCACCAACACATGAAAGGTTATATGGCGCCTAACAGGCATGAACATGCCAGGCTCATCCTCCATGTACATCGAGATAAAATATGGAAAATGGGCCTAGACCCTTCTCACCCTGAACTGCAGAGTTGCTGCAAATTCTATCGTAGAAACTCTGGCCACTGCTCTCATAAAATGCACATGCATTAAATTAAACCACCTGTTACCTTCAGGTTAATTAATATTGTTTGGTAAGGACAACTGGGTTGTTTTTTATTGCTAAATTATAGGTATTAATTTACATGGAGTTTATATGGATCAGTCGTACATGTACATACAACTAAAATAAAATGTATTTGACAACAAAACAAGAACTTATAAGAGACTTAAAAGCATCATATAAAATAACAGCAATGATTGATACAAGCAATCACTACCCGTACGATACCTTTCATAAATTAATTCAATATTAACCGGTATAGGTATATAAACATAGGTGGTATCCGGTATAAGTATATAAACATAGGTGGTACCTGATTTGTCTTGAAGATCCTCAAGGCGATCACCTCTCTCCACAACCTTGGCAACATTGTCCTTCATCACATCTACAACTTCTTCAACCTGTCCTCGCAACCTGAGCAAATATAAATAAAGTCAACTACTTGTCCTTGCAAACATGAGCAAATACAAATGCTGTAAATCATGTTCTCGCAACCAGAGCAAATTTAAATACAGTAATCTTCCGGTCCTCGCAACCTGGGCACAAATAGTATAGTAAACTACTTGTCCTCGCAACCTGAGCAAACATAAATACAGTAAACTACCTGTTCTTGCAACCTGAGCAAATACAGGTATAGTAAACTACATGTTCTCGCAACATGGGTAAATATAAGTACAGTAAACTGCCTGTCCTCGCAACCTGAGGAAACATAAATATGGTAAACTACCTTTTCTCGCAATCCAAGCAAATATAAGTACAGAAAATTACATGTCCTCGCAACATGAAACATTATGGAAATCAAGGATAGTTCTGTTTTTCGGCATTGTTCAGAGAAGACCAAGTCAACAAACGACATCATACAAACACTCAAGTCAACATACGTCATCATACAAACACCCAAGTCAACATACGTCATCATACAAACACTCAAGTCAACATACGTCAACATACAAACACTCAAGTCAACATACGTCAACATACAAACACACAAGTCAACATACGTCATCATACAAACACCCAAGTCAACATACGTCAACATACAAACACTCAAGTCAACATACGTCAACATACAAACACACAAGTCAACATACGTCATCATACAAACACCCAAGTCAACATACGTCAACATACAAACACACAAGTCAACATACGTCATCATACAAACACTCAAGTCAACATACGTCAACATACAAACACCCAAGTCAACATACGTCAACATACAAACACACAAGTCAACATACGTCATCCTACAAACACCCAAGTCAACATACGTCAACATACAAACACACAAGTCAACATACGTCATCATACAAACACTCAAGTCAACATACGTCATCATACAAACACCCAAGTCAACATACGTCAACATACAAACACACAAGTCAACATACGTCAACATACAAACACCCAAGTCAACATACGTCAACATACAAACACTCAAGTCAACATACGTCATCATACAAACACCCAAGTCAACAAACGACGTCATCATACAAACACCCAAGTCAACAAACGACGTCATCATACAAACACCCAAGTCAACATATGTCGTCATCATACAAACACCCAAGTCAACATACGACGTCATCATACAAACACCCAAGTCAACAAACGACGTCATCATACAAACACCCAAGTCAACAAACGACGTCATCATACAAACACCCAAGTCAACAAACGACGTCATCATACAAACACCCAAGTCAACATACGACGTCATCATACAAACACCCAAGTCAACAAACGACGTCATCATACAAACACCCAAGTCAACAAACGACGTCATCATACAAACACCCAAGTCAACAAACGACGTCATCAAACAAACACCCAAGTCAACATACGACGTCATCATACAAACACCCAAGTCAACAAACGACGTCATCACACAAACACCCAAGTCAACATATGTCGTCATCATACAAACACCCAAGTCAACATATGTCGTCATCATACAAACACCCAAGTCAACATACGACGTCATCATACACACACCCAAGTCAACATATGTCGTCATCATACAAACACCCAAGTCAACATACGACGTCATCATACACACACCCAAGTCAACAAACGACGTCATCATACAAACACCCAAGTCAACAAACGACGTCATCAAACAAACACCCAAGTCAACATACGACGTCATCATACAAACACCCAAGTCAACAAACGACGTCATCATACAAACACCCAAGTCAACATATGTCGTCATCATACAAACACCCAAGTCAACATATGTCGTCATCATACAAACACCCAAGTCAACATACGACGTCATCATACACACACCCAAGTCAACATACGACGTCATCATACAAACACCCAAGTCAACAAACGACGTCATCATACACACACCCAAGTCAACATATGCCGTCATCATACAAACACCCAAGTCAACATATGTCGTCATCATACAAACACCCAAGTCAACAAACGACGTCATCATACAAACACCCAAGTCAACATGTCGTCATCATACAAACACCCACGTCAACATACGACGTCATCATACAAACACCCAAGTCAACATACGTCGTCATCATACACACACCCAAGTCAGCACACACACCCAAGTCAACTTACGACGTCATCATACAAACACCCAAGTCAACATACGTCGTCATCACACACACCCAAGTCAACATACGTCGTCATAACACACACCCAAGTCAACATATGACGTCATCATACAAACACTATATATTGGCAGCTTCAATAATAAATGTTTCTAATGTTTTTTGAGTTGTGATAAATATTATCTGATGTTGACATACCTACAGCCTCGCATTATTTAATTTCATCCAACGAGTTTAATAACAGGCACTCGTGTAAGATGTTCTATATCATTAACAGATGGAATGGTATTAAAAGAATAAACATTACTGATTTGTATTTATATTATACTGTGGTATTTTAAAACTTTAATACCTGCCAATCTTTGGATCCGCCATCTGTCGTGTGCTTACCCGTGGTCCACTGAAATAAACATCAACAATTTATAAACCGATATATCTAGAGAATGAACGAAATTGTGAGGTTACAATGATTTAATAGAAGTACCTATACAACCACCCTTTTATTATATCTCAAATTTTAGAAGGTTAACATATAAGTAAATGTGTACAAAAAGATATGTTCATAAAAACATGATAATTGATATAAATTTTTCCCTACAAATTCAACAAATATTTAAAAGGATTGAATACAACAATGGCATCAACTTACTTGAGAAAAAAGTCATCTTCTTCCGAGTCTGCATCCAGCAAAGATTGCTGAAAACAGATAAAAAAAGATTACAAAATTATGAAAAACAATACATCACCCTGTTTCAACCTAGGTGTGCGGTCTAACCACGAATTTACGGTTTTCCTAACATTCCACTACAGGTATTACAGGAAACGATGAGATTGACACGATATCCTGTTTCGTTTAAATTTTACGCATGGACATGTCGTGTTTAAAGGGACACACACCAGTCATGATTTAACAAAAACTCACTGTGTTACGTTATTTTTCTACATAACTTGCATTTGATCAATCATTATTATATAATTATAATAATAGTTTAAAGGATATTATTTTTGCATATTATTAACTGTTGTTTATATTGCACTAATAATATTTTAAACCCATGGTAGAATAAGATGAAAAAAAGGAAACTCAAAATTTTATTTAATTATATGCAAGCTGGTTCAAAGTGAAAAAGATACTGGAATAATAAATTAAGATGCTAATTATAATGTTTGATAAATGCTTAAGATTGTCAGGTGTCCCTTTAAAGTTAGTAAATTGAAATATGGCGTCTGTTTTATGCAGGCATTGCATGTTATGTCTTTAGAAACCTTGCTGAATGTTTCTTTGTTTGAATGGTGTTTTATGTCATTGCTTAAGCACAATGTTAGGCTATACATGATGGTTTCTTTGTTTGAATGGTGTTTTATGTCATTGCTAAAGCACAATGTTAGGCTATACATGATGGTTTCTTTGTTTGAATGGTGTTTTATGTCATTGCTAAAGCACAATGTTAGGCTATACATGATGGTTTCTTTGTTTGAATGGTGTTTTATGTCATTGCTAAAGCACAATGTTAGGCTATACATGATGGTTTATTTGTCTGAATGGTGTTTTATGTCATTGCTAAAGCACAATGTTAGGCTATACATGATGGTTTATTTTTTTGTGGTTGAGGTAGACCTTCCCTTTTTTCTGGGAACCAGTCCTTTATACCTCCCACCATCCATAAGAATCGACACTTTCTCACTCGACAAGTTGAGCTACGGAACTGGAGCTAAATGGGTCTATGTCATACTGGGTACTACTACTACTCGGGGTACATTCGTGCATACACTTATCATGTACATTGAGATAATATTCTAATCTGTTACCGCTATAGTACCGTACATATCACCATTGTACCTTCGGATACGAGCGTTTATAAATTGGGGAAACAGCATGTCTTGCCATTACGACATCCCGAAACAAGTACCTATAAGATGTATAGAAGGACAGAAGGTCATCAGTTGTTATGTGTATATGAAATTTGGGAACAACCCATTCAAAACGGTTTGAGAAATGCAAGTAATAAAAATGTGTTACACGACAAAAATAAAGAAGTCTTGAAAACCACAGACCTAATAACAAACATTACTGTGCATTTCAGGGTGCCTGGATGTCAAATATGAATTGAGATTTTTTTTTATTACTTGAAATATGTTTTCATACCTGATATGGTTAGACAGAATGAAAATAGGACGCTCCTGGATCCGTTCACAATCTTGCAATAGCCATCTTTACAAAGCCTAAAATTGATTTTAACCCCCTTGTTTACATTGTAAAAATTAAAACAACATGTCATCTGTGCATGTGTTTCGAGGGTTCAGATGTACCAAGTAAAATGTAGGTTAGGCAGGGTGGTGTTGTTGTTCAATGTTCAACACCTCCAGCAATCGATCTTACTTATCTTTTATTTCGGAATAAAAACCATTATAACTAGCAAATAAAAGGTAGGTAAATAGTATACTTTGTTTTACACCACTGTTGACCCTGATTTTTTAAGTCTCACAAACAGAAGGGTAGGATCCCCCATTCCTATTCATTTTGCCATTTTTTTATCATGTGTCTACTATAGAATTTGCGGCAACTCTGCAGTTCTACAGGTGAAAAGGTTCTAGGCCCATTCTACTTATTTTATCTTGATGTAAATAGTGGATGAGCCTGGCATGTTCATTCCCGTTAGGTGTCTTATAACCTTTCATGTGTTGGTGCGCCTTAAAACTCAATTCAATTTAAGTCGCCCCACCCTAGAAAAATGGAATGTTCCACCGTCGCCGGTTTGGTTTTCAGCTGTCAATAAAATTACATGTAAACATGTGTGGTCAAACTTAGATGGCTACAAAATGAGAAATTTGACAAGACTCAGGAGCTGCCGTTTTCATTCTTTTCAATCATATCAGGTATGAAAACATACAAAAAGTAATAAAACAAAATCGCAATTCATATTCGTCTATGCAACCTGAAATGCACAGTAGGTCCATGTGAAAACCAATGACATTACCCTTTCCACATCTCTAGAACTGTATCGATCAGCACTGTCTGGTATCCTCGCAAATTTTGGTGGCATGTTTTAATTTCTTGGTATTCTGATTCAGCTGTGATTTTTTTTAATATACACCGAAGGTGTAATCGTCCTCTTGCTTTATCAAGCGATACCTTGTTGTTGTTGTTGAAAAAGTTCACAAAATAAAATGCGCATTTTCATTAACCTCTTTACTATCCTTTTGACTGGTAAATAGGAATAAATGATGGACCATTACATTGTAACCCGAGTGTATATTCTAACTCTGTGTGATTTAGTTTTTCCCAAAACAGAATAGATCTAGATTTGTGTTTTTGATGCTAAAAATCAATAAACTTGCGGAAGTGACATTTCAAGTGTTGACAGTCGCGAGCTCGTCCGGCGGTGGACTAAAATCCGGGTGGCTACTAGAAATCGGGACGATTTTTAAAATACGGAGTGTCTATTGACACGTCCGTAAAAATAGCATAACCGTAAGAGTAGGTCGATGGTGGTTATCACGCCCGTAATATTTACACTATAATTCACTATTGCGATAGAAACATTGAGTTTAGA
Source organism: Cyrtodaria siliqua (assembly GCA_037043455.1). Classification (NCBI taxonomy): domain Eukaryota; kingdom Metazoa; phylum Mollusca; class Bivalvia; order Adapedonta; family Hiatellidae; genus Cyrtodaria; species Cyrtodaria siliqua. Next base: position 88,531 of record JAWPHD010006415.1, read on the forward strand.
TTTTTTGCCAATTTTATATAGTCGTTATTTAGTTTAATTTTTGTAATGCATTGGTTATAAAATATATAGTCTATGTCCCAAATGGTCAAGAAACTGTATCTTAAACTTATAAAATATCTCAAAAGGCAGAGACCAAAGCGAACTGTCAGGGCAAAACAATACCAAGACTTTGTCACTAGTAATATAATAGAAAACCAAGTGGTGAAAAATACAAAAGGTTTTGAACCCATCAGGGCAAATAGTGACAATTATAAAAATTCTTTCTTTGTTAGAACAGTCTACGACTGGAATAAATTGGACGATAACACAGTATTGTCCAAGAGCATTGATTGCTTTAGAGCAGCATTGACAAAACCACAGTGAACCAGCATTTTTTTCCATGCGCAATCCAAACCCGTTGTATATAAGCCAGTATTGGTTTCTTCAACGTATTCTACAGATACAGAGATAAGTACTATTTGCAGACGACTGCCTACTCTACCGGACTATTATCAGCAACCAAGATGCACACCAACTTCAGCAGGATCTGAATACCCTAACAAATTGGTCATTTACTAGTAGAAGTAGAAGTACTATTTTAAATTTCAAGATAGATATCCATAGCTCTGTCCGACTCTTTGCTGATGACAACACAGAAAGTGGAGATGATACAAAGGCGAGCTGCCAGATTTGTCTGCAATGATTATAATTATCAAAGTAGTGTCACGTCAATGCTAAAAGGACAAACATGGCCTACCTTAGAATACAGACGACAAGTGATATCTCTCATCATCTTTTACAAAATTCAAAATAACTTACTATGTGTTGATCATCACCACCTACAACCATCACGTAATCTGAACTTTGTTATCCCATTTTCAAATACTAACTACCACCAAAACTCTTACTTTTCAAGAACCATACGATACTGGAATGAACTACCGATATTCACCAAAGAGAGCTCTAGTTTTGACATGTTTCAAGCCCAGGCTCCTTTCCCCCCACTTTCCCATAGATACCAGGGTATATTTATGTTTTTATTTTTGTAAATTACATATTTTTAAACTTTTAAATATAGGGTGGGTGGGTGTGCAGTATGTCCAATATCTCTTAAAGGGTCCTCCAAATTGAAATAACTTTCCTTTGTATTACAAAGATAATGATTAGCAGTTTCTAAAAATACTTCGGTCAAAATCGTAAACCTATTCTTTCATCGGTAAATCACGAATCCATACGGCACATTTGCCCCTAATACACACCTGTCACGGAAACGTAACTGAGGTTTCACGGAAACAGCCGAATGGAAAAACCCCGTTGACGTCACGCATTACCTATGGTTCGTTAGAAACCAAAATGGCGGACACAAACCAAGTAAACAATGCGAGCGAAGTGGACAATCAACATTTTGCGTACCCCATCCACTTTGATTCTGAGCGTATAAAGTATAAATGAAAACAATAAACGAATAATACAAATAAACTCATGATATTAGATTTTTCAATGTCTTCATCCTGTGACTGTGTCTCCGTCTGTGGGTCTGCAAATCGGAGAATCGGTGAATTGCGTCAGGTTTCAGCATTGGTTTTAAGTTTTGATACCTACTGTATTTACTCAATGATGAGTCCGGACACTCATTAATTCCGGACACCTAATTAATTGAAGAAAATAATAAAACTAGTGCTCGGACATATTAAGAAATCAATCTATTTCAATAGTTTTGATGCTTTTATAAATTCGGACATCGGGAAAAGATGAATTATTCGCCGAAAATGACAGGTTAAAATTACGATCAACGACTTCTAATTGCTGATTGCATCTCGATAATTACCAACAGAGGCAGCAGAGTATACTTCAAAGAGTTTAATTGTAACTTGTTTGATGCAATTAAATAAAAAGTTTTTGATCGTGATTTTTTACTGTTATAAACGAGCCATTTTGAAACAATTAATTATTACTGACCCATGCTATAATTTTGTGTATTAAATCGGTCAGGCGCGTGTTGAAACAATTGTCTAAACCAGGTAAAACCATTCCAATGTAGGTGTTACGGGTTGTTTTGTGTTGTCGCTGTCGTAGCTAGTGGCCATTCAATTATCTGGCATTACCAGCAAAAAAATACGGTCTCGCTCACACAGGTAATGTGCTGTGCGATTAGTTGTCTGTTTGTACAGACACATGAACTATTTTTTATTTCATACTATAAGCATGGCATGCTTTGTTTTTTTAGCTTCGATTGGAGGAATAACATGATGGTGCAATTAAATAAATAAAGAACACGACTATTTTATAATTTTATTTTTTTTTCTGCAATACCTTGTATGTTTTTATTTTGTAATAAAATAATCAACATGTTTTAAAATTGCATTGTCTCATTATTCAATAAAGTCCATTGCTACATTTCAAACAAAATATAATAATTTAATATAATAAACTAGATGTCATAATTGTTCATTAGTTCATTGTTTACACATGTTTTATTAGTTCACTGTTGTGGATTGAATCGCATATAGCCCAGTATACTATTACACAGTCCGCATTAGCCAGCATATAACTACACTTGTGACTAGAACGTGACAGTTCCACAGATTAAACAGTGTACCGCTCACTCACCGCAAAATTCAAAGGAATAAACCCACTCTACCCGCATGTAAAGTGTGTCTCGGTGTACTGATTTCACAGGTTTTACAGTTTGCCCAAGTTGAGTACCGTAATTTTAGACAGTTTATAGAATAGCCGCATAATTACCAATAAGTGATCATTAATTGATGGATTTTCGTAATTACCGTAAACAACGAAGGTGAGATTGCCCCGAACATCACAGTTAAAAATACTTACCGTAGAATGTTAATTTACCGTTCCCTCTCAAAATATTCGGACATTGGCAAATATGAATTAATTTTGGAAAGTTATATTTCCGGACACCAAAAAAAAAAATTGTTATCCCGTCTGAACTGATAGAGTAAATGTAATCTCTTTTTCGTTTCATAAGAGTCATCAAAATCTTTCTCAGTAAAATGGTCCGAACATACGCGAGTGTGCTCTGAAAAATTCCATTTCACACCGTTTTGCAAAACAAGTTCAATCCATTTAGTTGGATGACGGCAACATGGAAATGTGTGTAGATTTACACTGCCTTCCTGTTTACTTTTTCTACAAAAGCTTAATGAGCACCTTTTCACCATGATGAAGACACGAACACATCAATACTATTCCAGGGTTTAAAACACTTAGGCTATATGAGAAAAATGACATCCAACAAGAGTAACGGTTTGTTTACACATAGATACGCGCCTTATTGATTATGTAAATTAGGTAGTTTGTACGGAAGATGTGATTGGTCGTCCCTTATGACGTCATTTTCCGAAGATCGATCGCGCACCATTTTTCTTTGTGAACAGGTAGACTTCATACCTGTAAAACTTGCATTTATCAACGGTTTTTGAGAAAACGGACGATGGCACTGACATTCTTTTATAATAAGCTTTCATTTAAAATCACTTTATTTTTCAATTTGGAGGACCCTTTAAACGGGCTAATACTTTTTTTTTTGTAAATGGTTTATTTCAACGCAGAATGAATTAATCTATGTGTAGACATAAACAGATAGGCAGGGGCGTAGTAATCTATACTAAAATAGCATTACATTCGATGATGCTTGATGTCGATAATAACTTCAGTGAATCAATTTGGTGTGAAGTAAGACTCCCAAAAATGATAAACTTTTAAAACGATGTGTACATAGAAGCCCGAGGCTCCGGGTCATTTCGTGCCAAAGCCAGTTCGTCCCGGGATGTTTCGTCCCGGGATGTTTCGTGCCAATACATTTTTGGGATGTTACGTGCCTTCTCTCGGGATGTTTCGTGCCACATACGCAGTTTTGTCATACACAGATATTAAATTGAATACGATCCGTAAAAACTGTATCTGTATTAATCCCGAGGAGTTATATTAGTTTTGTCGAATATATTTTCAAGACATTATAAAAAAAATCCCGTAATTATAAAATGATATTTCATTTTACTTCTATAATGCATATTTTTTTAAGAAATAAATATTTATTATTGTTAGTATTATATTGTGACAAAATATAAATAAACAAATAACAAATGTTATCATATATCTATTAGTCTGGATTTTAAACGTTTAATTTGATTATTATATTACTTTAGTATAATTACATTATATAAGCTGGCGAATGTATGTGTTAACTTCAGATTTCGAGTTAATGTTTGCTCCAGTTTGTATGGTGGCATGTGGCTGCCATGCACTTAATTTAAGTTGACATAAATTATCGTGACTTTATGGTCATTTTATTGCGACTTTTCGTGATAATTTCTCTTTTAATGCGACATAATTTCACGAATATAAAAATAAAAAGCACGATAAAATATCTCAACAATTAATAAAAAGTCGCGATAATGCTTCAACGTGCCATTCAAATAACGACTTAAGATATCTAAAAATAGAATTTTGCGGAAGACCTTTGACTAATGGCCCCCTGCTATATTTATGGTAAAAACAGAAGTATGATACTACCTGGTCCCCAGAATAACGTTTTTAGTATTTCATTGATATTACAATACTATATATCACTGGAAAGCTCAGAATATGCATGCACTTTCTAAAACAATAAAGATGTTTAAATTTGGATGCGAAATAAGCGATTTAATAAATGCAACACACAAAACCATCAGAATCACAAAATTGCCTTATTCTGATCGCTAAAAACACATTATTTAATTATTATTCTATTAATTATTTAATACAGCTTTGATCTTTAATAACTTTATAGATTTATTTAGCTAAAGATAACTACTTCCTAACACTGTAAAGATAATTTAAATCGTGTAAAAATAGGCAAAGTTATACGTCGCTTTATATATACACCTACAATATTTGCGATATTCGTTAACGACATTGCATCAGAAATAAACATTGGTGTTCAACTTTTAAATGGAGAACGACTCAGTTTACTGATGTACGCAGATGATTTTGTTTTAATAGCGGAGACACCAGAAGACCTTCAAATAATGCTAAACACTCTTTACAACTGGACAAATAGGTGGCGCCTTGCAATTAACACTGACAAAACCAAGGTCATGCACTGCAGGAAACAAAACAGCAAACAGACAGACTTTCATTTTAAATTCGGGGACTTAGATATTGCAGCCGTGAGTTCGTACCGTTATCTGGGATTTGATATAAACGAATCACTTAATTACACACATGGTGTGAAAATACTTAACGACGCAGGCGGCAGGTCACTCGGTGGGCTTACGGCCAAGCATTTTGCAAACAAGGGATTTAATTTTAACACTTACGAAAAACTATATAATAGTACAGTTATTCCGGTCACCGATTATGCCGCAGGTGTGTGGGGCTATAAACAATACGATGATCTGGACAGGCTGCAACACAAAGCCATTCGAACATTTCTCGGTGTGGGAAGGCAAACGTCATTGGCGGCTCTAGATGGAGATACAGGGTGGGACAGCCCACGGTTAAGACGACACTGCGACATAATTCGTTTATGGCACAGACTGGTAAGGTTACCGCCAAATCGAATAGCCCATCGTGTGTTAATGTGGGACCTTAACAACACTGTACATTTAAGAGACACTTGGTGTTCAGATTTGAAAGTCATACTAGATGAATGCAACATTGTCAACTTTTTTGAAATTGACATCGTTAAAAATGTGTCTCTTCGTTATTTATTAAATATTGTTAAAACAAAGTTGAAACAAAAACTCACTACGAATTGGCAAGCTGATGTTACCAAAACTAGGGACTTATAAACAGTTTAAAACCGACTATACACGAGAACACTATTTAAACAGGCAGTTGTCGTTTAAACAGCGATCAGCCATTGCTCGTTTCAGATGTGGTGTTTTCCCCCTCGCTGTTGAGCTCGGTCGATACAGACGCCCCCAAGTACCGATTGAGAACAGGCTATGTAAAACGTGTGATGAAAGGAAAGTTGAAGATGAAACGCACTTCCTGGTAACGTGTAAATATTACCACGAGCTTCGAAATAAACATTTTGGCGATACTGGTGGAACTGGTAGTGACACTGATGTTTTCAACAATATAATGAAAAATGTAGATTGTAAAATATTAGCAAACTTTTTAATTGAAGCATTTGATGAACGTATTCAACTACTTAAACGCTAAGACAGAACAATAACTGTGTGTGTTAAATGTGATTAAAGGCGTATTTATGCATGATACACTCTTAACTGTCATTTAACTGTATATAAAATAGAATCAGTATTCCAAGCTGTGAAATCATTATATAGGATCTGATTATAACTACACAAGGAACAGTTCTACAATAACAGAGTTTCAATCAACTGAGTGTATAATACGTTGGTTAAACAGAACGTTTGTAACAGTTAATATTGCCAGGAAGATGGCAATGAAATAAACACTCAATGACCATAATTTGTTAAAATGATAGTGCTTCGTAAGCCTCTGCAGGCTGGCTGTTTAACTAATATTGCTTTAATGTTGTATTACATGTAGATTGTTGTAAACAGGTTGCACTTTAATAAATAAAATATATATATATACATGTGAAATCGTACTTTTTTAGCTTTATTTAGATCTAAAAAATGACTAAAATCCGTCTATAAATGACAAAGTTATATGCGTTGTCCTGTGGGCTCAGGTAAATGACAGAAATATCCGCATAACCAAAATTCTATTTTTAGATATCTTAAGTCGTTATTTGAATGGCACGTTGAAGCATTATCGCGACTTTTTATTAATTGTTGAGATATTTTATCATGCTTTTTATTTTTATATTCGTGACATTATGTCGCCTTAAAAGAGAAATTATCACGAAAAATCACAATAAAATGACCATAAAGTCACGATAATTTATGTCAACTTAAATTAAGTGCATGGCAGCCACATGCCACCATAAGTTTGAACTCGTTTTTTTAGTGTTCTAGTTTACTATTTTTGAATTTAATACCTTTGTTATCTGTAAAATAAATACAATCTAAGAAATCTTCTTATTTCCTCTCTTAGTCTACGTGCATATTGGTTGATATGGTTAATTGTTTCACGTTCTCACTTTTATATTTAGTGAACTTGTTAGGCTAAAAACAAGTTGTGTATGTTTAATTGCTGAATAAAGATGTTTGCACTATTTTATATTTAGAATATTGTTATTAATTTATTTCGAAAGATAGGTGTAAACAAATTATATGGTGTGATAATAATAATAAATCCTCCCTCGACCCCCTGCGTTTTCACACATTAGCAATGCATCTGTTTATCCGTTTCACACTCAGTTGGTTATTACTATCATTATAGACATCACAGTCATCCTAATTATGTTAATTCGATTACTTTCGACACTCGTGTCGTTTAATTTATAAATCTTAACTTAAGGTTGTGTATTCTGCTAGTAGTTTTACTTTCCGAGTCCGACACATGTCATATTTATATTCAAATATGGTATACCCTACAAATTATACATGAGGCATATTAACCCCGTCAATTGCAACATTTACAAGAAAGAGTTTGATAATTAAAGTGTTTATACCAGGAAGACGTTGGCACATGTCATAGTTATTATTCGTATATATGTAATGCGAAACGTGTTCTTTGCAATTATATTATTTAGTTAGCAAATTATGTTTCAATATCGTCTTTTTTATGGATGTAAACTTAAAAAGCGAATTTAATTTTTCAAAATGCCTGTGCCAAAGCAGCCTTGTAAAATCTGCATGAAGCATTGTAATGCTGATTGCCTGCAGTGTCAATTAAGTAATGAATGAATGGCGTTTTACGGCACGTCGACACATAAATAGGTCATATTGTGCGCAAAAACTGATGAAAGAATGAAGTAGTAAATAAAAATAATGTAAAGGTATACAATAAGGGATGATATGGTAGATATATAAACTATGTATATATGTAAATCAACAAATGCCCGCCAACGGGCTTGAAAACAAGTTAATACATATAGGAAAAAATTATATTGATTTATAAAGTCTGATTTCTTTAAGGAAATCTAAAACAAGACTAAAATCTATAGTATCAAATAACACTTTCAAAGTATTAACCGTGTAGTATCTTTGTCGCATAGGATCAAAGTCTACACATTCCAACAAGATATGTTTGACCGTTAACGGTGCAAAACAGGGTATACATTCTGGCAACTGCTCACCTTGTAATAAATATGAATGAGTACAGCGTGTATGCCCTATCCTGACCAGGACAACTTCCTCTCGACGAATGGGTCTATTCTCAGAGTAACGGTTTAATGGAATGGAGTTTATTGTTCACCGACAAGTCCCAAGTGGCTTGCCAAGAGTTACGAATATATGTGTTGATACAACTTTTAAAATCAGTATAAGGTACTTTGGTATTAGATATATGTACATCTAATGCTGCCTTAGCAGCACTATCAGCTCTGTCATTACCACGTATCAGAAAATAATAACATTATCAACTATAAGAGAATTGTACTTTTCTAAAAGTTGAATGAATGAATGGTGTTTTACGGCACATCGCACATAAATAAGTCATATTGTGCGCAAACATTGATGAAAAATGAAGAAATGAAGTATTAATTAAAAATTAATGTAAATATATAAAGATAAAACTATTAAACAAAAGGTCAATGACCTTGAAGCTCTACTGATTGATTTTGATTTCAGGAGGTAGTCGCTACAAACTTGTTTTTTGAAAATCTATTTTAAGCCGTGGCGGCCATCTTGAATTACCGGCCGACCTGAAATTTTGCTAGGATCAATCAGACATTAAGAGCAACATTCCTGTGAAGTTTCATGAAAATCCGTCAAGTAGTTACAGAGCAGTAGTTGCTACACGTTTTTTTAGAAAAAGTCCCATATCAATATCTCTTATAGTTTTCAAGAAGTAGTCGCTACAAACTTATTTTTTAAAAATCTATTTTTAGCCATGGCGACCATCTCGAATTTCCGGCCGACCTGACATTTTGCTAAGATCAATTAGACATCAAGAGCAACATTCGTGTGAAGTTTCAGGAAAATCCATCATGTCATGCTGATCATTTTAGAAAAAGTCCCATATCAATATCACTTATAGTTTTCAAGAAGTAGTCGCTACAAACTTATTTTTTTTTAAATCTGTGTTTAGCTGTGGCTGCCATCTTGAATTTCTGGCCGATCTGAAATTTTGCTAGGATCAATCAGACATCAAGAGCAACATTCCTGTGAAGTTTCATGATAATCCGGCAAGTAGTTTCAGAGGAGTAGTCGCTACAAGTTTTCATTATATAACTCTATGTAAACAAAGATGGCCGCTGACAGCCATGTTTAACATCGAAATCAAAACGATTTTTGACAAGGACCAACAAAATGTCATACTGATCATTTTAGAAAAAGTCCCATGTCAATATCACTTATAGTTTTCAAGAAGTAGTCGCTACAAACTTGTATTTTGAAAATCTATTTTTAGCCATGGCGGCCATCTCGAATTTCCGGCCGACCTGACATTTTGCTAAGATCAATTAGACATCAAGAGCAACATTCGTGTGAAGTTTCAGGAAAATCCATCAAGTAGTTTCAGAGTAGCTACAAGTTTTCATTATATAACTCTATGTAAACGAAGATGGGCACTGGCAGCCATGTTTAAAGTCGAATCAAAATAATGTTCGACTCGGATAACCATCATGTCATGCTGATCATTTTAAAACAAGAGGTCAATGGCCTTGAAGCTCTACTGATAGATATTTGATAGCTAGGTCAACATTCCTGTGAAGTTTCATGAAAATCCATCAAGTAGTTTCATAGGAGTAGTCGCTACAAGTTTTCATTATATAACTCTATGTAAACAAAGATGGCCAGTGGCGGCCATGTTTAATGTCAAATAATTTTTGACAAGGATCAACATCATGTCATACTGATCATTTTAGAAAAAGTAGTAGTCACTACAAATTTATTTATTTTAAATCTATTTTTAGCCGTGGCGGCCATTTTGAATTTCCGGTCAGCCTGAAATTTTTCTAGGATCAACTAGACATCAAGAGCAACATTCCTGTGAAGTTTCATGAACATCCGTCAAGTTCTTTAAGAGGAGTAGTTGCTACAAGTTTTTACTATATAACTCCATGTAAACAAAGATGGCCACTGGCAGACATGTTTAACGTTGAATCAAAATATTGTTCGACTAGGATCAACATCATGTCATGCTGATCATTTAAGAAGAAGTCCTATATCAATATCACTTATAGTTTTCAAGAAGTCGTCGCTACAAACTTATTTTTTAAAAATCTATTTTTAGCTGTGGTGGCCATCTTGGATTTCACATCAACATGAATTTTTGCTAGGATCAATTAGACTTCATGGGCAGAATTTCTGTAAAGTTTCATAAATATCCATCCTGTAGTTTCAGAGGAGTAGTCGCTACAAATAAAAGTTTACGGACAGACAGACAGACAGACGGACGGACAGACGGACGCCGCACCACGGCATAAGCTCTGCTGATCTCTGATCAGTCGAGCTAAAAAGTCCCCTATCAATATCTCTTTTAGTTTTCAAGAAGTAGTCGCTACAAACTTATTTTTTAAAAATCTATTTTTAGCCGTGGCGGCAATCTTTAATTTCCGGCCGAACTGAACTTTTGCTAGGATCAATTAGACATCAAGAGCAACATTCCTGTGAAGTTTCATGAACATCCGTCAAGTAGTTTCAGAGGAGTAGTCGCTACAAGTTTTCATTATATAACTCTATGTAAACAAAGATGGCCGCTGGCAGCCATGTTTAACGTCGACTCACGGCATAAGCTCTGCTGATCTCTGATCAGTCGAATGAATGAATGAATGGTGTTTTACGGCACGTCGATACATAAATAGGTCATATTGTGCGCAAAAATGACGTATTAATTAAAAGTTAATTTAAATATATAAAGATAAAACTATTAAAAAATAAGGGATGATAAGGTGTAATGTAAATTGTGTATGTAAATGAACAAATGCCCGTCAACGGGTATATAAACAAGTAAATATATATAAGAACACATTATAATGATTTATATTGTCTGATCTCTTTTAGGAAATCTAAAACAAGACTAAAATCTACAGTATCAAATAACTCTTTCATTGTATTAACATTGTAGTACCTTTGACGCATAGGATCAAAGTCCAATAAGATGTGTTTGACCGTTAACGGTGCAAAGCAGGGTATACATTCAGGTAATTGCTCACCTTGTAATACATATGAATGAGTATAACTTGTATGCCCTATCCTGCACCGGGCTAGGACAACTTCCTCTCGACGAATGGGTCTCCTAGAAGAACGCCATTCTCCGAGTAACGGTTTAATTGAATGGAGTTTATTGTTAACTGACAAATCCCAAGCGGTTTGCCAAGAGTTACGAATCAGTCGAGCTAAAAATAATTGTTGGTGTTTTCAAAGTCCACGGTGGAAATTGTGGTACTTTGTTTTGTTCAATCAAATTTAGGTCGATTTCAGTGACTCTTAATTTTGGTTTAATACGAAGCAAATGGCCGAATGGCCTTCGGTTTTCGATCAAAAGGAAGTTCATAATTAGGATTAAAAACAGTATCGAAAGCTGGATTTGAAGGGTTAGATTGTAATTTAATGGTATACTGAAGGGCTAATTTGTCACGTCTATGAGACAGTGATGGTTCATTAGCTTCAAAATATAGACTTTCGGCTGGTGATGTACGAAAGGCTCCTAAGGCGAGTCGTAATCCTTGATTATGTATAGGATCGAGCATCTGCAAGTAAGACTTGCGATTCGATCCATATACTATTGAGCCGTAGTCCAGCTTGGATTTGATAAGAGATCTGTAATTTTGTCTCATCCACTACTGGTAAAGGTGAACCGCCAAGTGATAGATGATGTTTGCGTAGTTGACAAAAGTGCATACAATTGGTTTAACCATTTTCATCAGACCAGGTCTGAAATTTATTGAGACATTGTTGTAATTGTCTCTCAATAGTATTCATGTTTTCTTGCACGATAACATATAACAAAGTCGTCAACATATAGAGAACAATCCACACCTGGATAGATGCATTTTACTATACTGTTAATCTTCATATTAAAAAGCGTGACAGAGAGTATGCTGCCTGTGGAACACCCATCTCCTGTTCATGAATATCAGAGAGGGTTGAACCCATTCGGACACGAAACTGCCTATCATCTAAGAATTTCTCTATAAAAATGGGTAATCGGCCTCTAAGACCAAGGTCATGAAGATCATTCATAATACCGTACTTCCATGCAGTATCGTAAGCTTTCTCCAAGTCAAAAAATACGCGACCAGATTTTCTTTTTTTTTTATGAAAGCTTCCCTAATAAACGATTCAAATCAAATGAGATTGTCTGTTGTGCCTCGTTGGCGCCGGAATCCAATAAATCCGGAATAACGATTTTGCCGTCACCCAATATGGTGTACGATCGGGGTCAAAACTACAGATGTAGGTGCACCTATAAAAAGTAAAGGTGCACCTATACTTTTTATGGGTGCACCTGTAAAATTAAAGGTGCTCCCATAAAAGTGTAAGTGCACCCATAAAATTTATAGGAGCACCTACAATTTTACAGGTGCACCTATAAATATGGGTGCACCTGCATTGTTAATGAACAGGGTCAAAAGTCTCGTCCAATCAAATTCCTTGTTACAGACTGAGACATTGTAGTTACGGGGTTAAATTAAAAACGTCTTCAATATTTTATCACAACAATATACAATTCTACAATTGCAAAATTTTTTCGGCTCAGTGGTGATTTTTGCAATGCCCTCTATTTATGTAAAAAGTTACTTACTTGACCGACTGCTCGTTACTTAGCAGAGGGGTAGGACCCCTCTCCCACCCCCACTGAAAAGTAACCTACCTGTTGACCGTGGGTGGCGACCCGTGTCGTTGAAGAAGGGAGTCCTGGTGGTTGAGTGGCGTGGAGATCTGGCGGTCAGATTTGGCCGATCTGAACAATCGGTTTGTCACGCCAGCTATAAGAGATCCGAGCTTATTATTCAGACAGTACCTGTACACTGTATCTTACTGACTTTTTATATTGTTCTACTTTAAACATTATATAGACCGGGTCTGTTATGGCGGTGGCGCAAGGGTTAATCATTTCCAAACGCTATATGGCTATACTCATGCCACTTTTTAGGCGGAACATAGGTGCGGCTCTTTGACTTTGAAAGTTAAGGGGTTTTGTCCGCTGGGTGGTATGTGGGGTGTGATGCGTTAGCTTTATATGAGTATACCTTCTACGTATTATTGGCATTTTGACTGTTGGATATCCACAGCAAATGTCCCCTTGTTGGACTCCGAGGTGGGTGAAAAGCGTGGAAGATGAATTCTTAACGCCCAGAACATTAATCTGGTACTGAGGAACCACTGATCAACCAGTCCTTTCGTCGTTTTCTCGTTTTCTCGTCATCGAATCGGAAAACGGGGAAAGGCCTGTCGCAGATATGTCACCTTTTGTGATTCAGAAAACTGTCCATTCCATTGCTGGACATGTAAAACAAATTAAACAAGAGATTAAACAAGAGGCCCAAGAGGGCCTGTGGACGCTCTACTGGCTAACATGGCTCTTATAACATCAATAAGCGGGGCTTCGAGTGACTGCCATTTATGTTTTACTGGAAGTTTCGGGCAAAAAACAGCTTTTTGACTAAATCAAGGGCCATAACTAAAGAATCTGGTAAAGCTTGGTAAAGATCAGATGAAAAATAAAGGCCCTACCGTATTAATGAGGCAAAATATAGCATTTTTAACTAAATCAAGAGCCATAACTTCTCTGTTACTGGTCCGACTGGTCCAACATAGAAAAAAAAAAAAAAAAAAAAAAAAAAAAAAATATTAAAAAAAAAAAAAAAAAAAAAAAAAAAAAAAAAAAAAAAATTAAAAAAAAACAACAATAAAAAAAAAAAAAAAAATTAAAAACAAAAACAAATGGAAACAAATTAAAAAAAAAAAAGAAAAAAGAAAGCAATACAATCTGCTAAAGTTTGGCTAATATCAGATGCAAAATAATGCATGAGAGCTCTGTGCCATGTGGTTCCAGAGAAGAAGATTTTTTTCAGTGTTTGCCTATACAAGCCTAAGTAAAACTGTGACCCCCAGGGTGGAGCCAAATGTGACCAATGGGTCACCATTTGAACAAACTTGGTAGAAGACCATAAGCTAATAGCAAATGCAAAATATTAAACCTCTGGCTCTTGCAGTTTCAGAGAAGAAGTTTTTTTAAGTTTTTCCCTATACATGTCTATGTAAAACATGTGACCCTTGGGGCGGGGTCAAATGTGACCCGAGGGTCACCAATTGAACAAACTTGGTAAAGAACCATAAGCTTATAGCAAATGCAAAATATTAAACCTTTGGCTATTGCAGTTCCAGAGAAGAAGATTTTTTTCAGTTTTTCCCTATACAAGCATTTATGTAAAACTGTGACCCCGGGGCGGGGCAAGATGTGACACCAGGGTCACCATTTGAACAAACTTGGTAAAGGACCATAAGCTTATAATAAATGTCAAATATCAAACCTCTGGCTCTTGTAAATTCCGAGAAGAAGATTTTTAAAAAAAAGTTCCTATATAAGTCTATGTAAAACTGTGACTCTTGGGGCGGGGACAAATTTGACCCCAGGGTCAGCATTTGAACAAACTTAGTACAGGACCATAAGCTGATGCTACATGTAATACATGAGAGCTCTGTGCCATGTGGTTCCAGAGAAGAAGATTTTTTTTCATTTTTGCCTATACAAGCCTATGTAAAACTGTGACCCCCGGGGTGGGGCCAAATGTGACCCCTGGGTCACCATTTGAACAAACTTGGTAGAGGACCACAAGCTTATAGCAAATGCAAAATATTAAACCTCTGTCTCTTGCAGTTTCAGAGAAGAAGATTTTTTAAGTTTTTCCCTATACATGTCTATGTAAAACATGTGACCCTTGGGGCGGGGCCAAATGTGACCCGAGGGTCACCATTTGAACAAACTTGGTAAAGGACCATATGCTTATAGTAAATGCAAAATATCAAACCTCTGGCTGTTGTAGTTTCCGAGAAGAAGATGAAGAAATAAATCCTATATAAGTCTATGTAAAATTGTGACCCCCGGGGCGGGGACAAATTTGACCCCAGGGTCACCATTTGAACAAACTTAGTAGAGGACCATATTAAGCTGATGCTACATGTAATACATGAGAGCTCTGTGCCTTGTGGTTTCAGAGAAGAAGATTTTTTAATTTTTTTTCCAATATATCTATATGAAAAACATACAAAACCTCAATATACAAACTTTGGACCCCCGGGGCACGGCTATTTTTGACCCCGGGGACTTTATTTGAACAATCTTGATAGGCTAGGCGTTGGCGATCATTTTAAAAGAAAAACTGCTGAAATCTGTCCAGCAGTTCTGGAGAAGAAGATTTTTCAAGGTTTCAACCATATATGGTAATGGCAGCCATCTTGGATGTAGCGCTGACCTAATTTTAACAAATCTAAAAAGCATTCATCTAAGGATCATCCATGTGAAGTTTGGTCAAAATTAGCCAAGCGGTTTCTGAGAAGAAGTCATTTGAAGAAAAGTTAACGGACGGACGACGGACGACGGACGACGGACAACACACCATCCCATAAGCTCTGCTGGCCCTTGGCCAGTAGAGCTAAAAACTAAAGAACAAAACTCTCCATACAGTTAGTAACTGCGGCTCGCCGAATAACCATAAAGAGGAATGATAATGAATGAATGGTGTGTTACGGCACGTCGACACATAAATAGGTCATATTGTGCGCAAAAACTGATGAATGATGAAATGAAGGATTAATTAAAAATAAATGTAAATATATAAAGATATAACTATTTACAAGTAAAGGATGATATGGCAGTAATATAAACTATATATGTAAATCAACAAATGCCCGAAAACGGTATATAAAGAAGAATGAATGAATGGTGTTTTACGGCACGTCGACATATAAATATGTCATATTGTGCGCAAAAACTGTTGAATGATGATGAAATGAAGTAGTAATTAAAAATAATGTAAACGTATAAAGATAAAACTATCTACAAATAAGGGATCATATGGTAGCAATATAAACTAGGTATATATGTAAATCAACAAATGCCCGCCATCGGGCTTGTAAACAAGTTAATATATATAGGAAAACATTATATTGATTTACAAAGTCTGATTCCTTTCAGGAAATCTAAAACAAGACTAAAATCTATAGTATCAAATAACTCTTTCAAAATATTAATGAAAGAATGAAGTAGTAAATAAAAATAATGTAAAGGTATAAGATAAACTATATACAAATAAGGGATGATATGGTAGATATATAAACTATGTATATATGTAAATCAACAAATGCCCGCCAACGGGCTTGAAAACAAGTTAATACATATAGGAAAAAATTATATTGATTTATAAAGTCTGATTTCTTTAAGGAAATCTAAAACAAGACTAAAATCTATAGTATCAAATAACACTTTCAAAGTATTAACCGTGTAGTATCTTTGTCGCATAGGATCAAAGTCTACACATTCCAACAATATATGTTTGACCGTTAACGGTGCAAAACAGGGTATACATTCTGGCAACTGCTCACCTTGTAATACATATGAATGAGTATATAGGGCATATAACTTTCTCTCGACGAATGGGTCTACTAGACGGACGCCATTCTCCGAGTAACGGTTTAATGGAATGGAGTTCACCGACAAGTCCCAAGCGGCTTGCCAAGAGTTACGAATATGTGTTGATACAATATAAGGTAATTTGGTATTAGATATATGTAAACCTAATGCTGCCTTAGCAGCACTATCAGCTCTATCACCACCACGTATTTCTACATGGCTAGGAAGCCAGCAGAAAATAATAACATTAGCAACTATAAGAGAATAGTACTTTTCTAAAAGTTGAAGCACAACTGGATTATCATGTTTCATATATATTATTCAAGTTCAATTGCAATTGCCTTAATTTCAGCTGAAAAGATAGAGGCCTTGTCAGGCAGGCGGCTCTTTATGCTATGTTTGTGAACAACAGCTGCTGCAGCTACCTTGTCTCCATCTTTAGAACCATCTGTGTATATATGTTGAAAGTTACTGTATTTCGATTTAATTCCATTAAATTTGCTTTGAAAGATAGTAGGATGTTATTATTACAAAGATCAACAATAATTGTTGGTGTTTCCAAAGTCCACGGTGGAATTTGTGGTACTTTGTACTTGGCAATCAAATTTAGGTCGATTTCAGTGACTCTTAATTAAGACCAAATGGCCTTCGGTTTTCGATCAAAGAAAAGTTCATAATTAGGATTAAAAACAGTATCGAAAGTTGGGTTAGAATGGTTAGATTGTAATTTAATGGTATACTGAAGGGCTAATAGGTCCCGTCTAAGAGACAGTGATGGTTCATTAGCTTCAACATATAGACTTTCGGCTGGTGATGTACGAAAGGCTCCGAAGGCGAGTCGTAATCCTTGATTATGTATAGGATCGAGCATCTGCAAGTAAGACTTGCGAGTCGATCCATATACTATTGAGCTCTGTCCAGCCTGGATCTGATAAGAGATCTGTAAAGTCGCAAGAGGACTTTTCGATCTGCTCCCCAATTAGTGTTTGCAACAACTTTAAGTAAGTTAAGAGCTTTAAGGCATTTGGCCTTCAAGTATTTAAGGTGTGGTATAAACATTAATTTACGGTCAAATAAGACCTAGGAATAATTTTGTCTTATCCACTACTGGTAAAGGTGAACCGCCCAGTGTTAGATGAGGGTCTTCGTGATGTTTGCGTAGTTGACAAAAGTGCATACAATTTATTTTAGATTTAGAAATTTTAAAACCATTTTCATCAGACCAGGTCTGAAGTTTATTGAGACATTGTTGTAATTGTCTCTCAATAGTATTCATGTTTTTTGCGCTATAACATAAAAAAAGTCGTCAAGATATAGAGAACAATCCACACTTGGATTGATGCATTTTACTATACTGTTAATCTTTATATTAAAAAAAAGTGACAGAGAGTATGCTGCCCTGTGGAACACCCATCTCCTGCTCATGTATATCAGAGAGGGTTGAACCCATTCGGACACGAAACTGTCGAGAAGGTTGAACCCATTCGGACACGAAACTGTCGAGAGGGTTGAACCTATTCGGACACGAAAGTGTCTATCATCTAAGAAATTCTCTATAAAAATTGGCCTCTAAGACCAAGGTCATAAAGATCATTCATGATATCGTACTTTCATGCAGTATCATAAGCTTAGTAAGAAAAAGTAAAAAAATAAAAGCGACTAGATGTTCTTTCTTTACGAAAGCTTCCCTAATAAATGATTGAAGTCGAATGAGATTGTCTGTTGTACCTCGTTAGCGCCGGAATCCACTTTGATACTTTGTTATCAGCTTTTAAATTACCAAACGAGTCTCTCATTAATCATTCGTTCCATGGCATCGTTAATGCGATTGGGCGATAATTTATTGGTTCCGTATGATCCTTTCCATGTTTGGGGACTGGAATAACGATTGCTTCCCGCCAAGAATCGGGGAAGTTTCCGGTCACCCAAACTTTATTAAATATATCAAGAAGTGTAGAGAGACAGGTTTCAGGTAAATGTTTTAATAATTGATAATGGATATCATCAGGACCAGCTAATGTATCATGAGCCTTTTTAAGGGATTCTCGAAGTTCTTTGAGAGTGAACAGTTTATTTTTCTCCAAAATTTTCGACTTGCTGTGGACCCTATGATGACGTCTACCTAAAGCCCATTTGGACGGTGGCGTTTGATGTTTGTCCATGATCTTTCTTGTCGTGCCCTTAATGGTTTATACTCTTACTGCTATGGCTTCTACCAAGTCATTAAGTACCATCATTGTGGCTTTCTAGGCTATTGTTTTTTTGTATTATATTTACACGAGCATATTTGTGTTTAACTTATATTGCCTATTGATGCTGCCTTGTTGGTTAGAGATTAGGTCATGGCGGGGATTTCTTTATTTACACTGTCCTGTTTTAATGGGATGACAGTAGGGCAAGTGTGAGGTTTGGTGCACCCTAGAACCGGTTTAAACCCCCAGTGGCCTACTTTGCTACTGACCGTTCCAAGGCGGTAGCCCTATTGTCAACCCTTTTGTGTTTGTGATGTCGTTTACTTTTATTATTACTTTTGCCTATCTTGCTTGTCTGTTTCCATGTTTGTTTCTGTGTTTTGTGGTTAACTGTCCTCCTTGAATGCTACTTTCCCTGTCCGATCTTTTTATATTTCTTGAAATTCAGCTTCTTCTCTTCTTTCAGTTTCTTATTTTTTAGAAAATTTGGTTGACAGTTTTCAGAAGAGTTTTTAGAAAAAGTTTCTGCCAGTGTTTGCAATATCCTTGACAGATGTAATATCTTCATTTTCAGTTTTATGATGATTTTCACAACTAGAATTACCTTTACCCTTTATTTTCCGGACCATGTCCCACGTCTTCTTAAGAGATGAGCGAGAGTTCCGCCTAAAGACATAAGATCTTCAGGATTTCCTCTTGCTATCTTTAATAGTACGACGGGCTTTCGCACGAACAACTCTGAAGGCACCTAATTTTTTTTGAGTTGGCCGCAAGTTAAAAGCATTCAAGGTAGCTTTACGATCGCTGACTGCCTTTTTCCAGTCATCATCGTCGTACCATGGTTTATGTGGGCGTTTTGGATTTGCCGAGATTTTTGGAATAGTTTGATCAGCTATATCATGAAGGGTTTTGGTAAAAAGAGCAGTTGCGTCTTCGACATCCTCGAAAACGGAAGGCTTTAATTGTTCCTCACAAAGAGATTGAAACGTAGTCCACTCAGCCGTGTGAAGTTTCCATCGTTGCGTTTTTTCGAGAAGTGGAGGGCCGATATTTTCAAGAAATAAGGGGAAGTGGTCACTTCCACATAGGTCGTCACCAATACTCCCGAGAAATCCATCAAGAGCGTGGGATCGCATATTGTTAAATCAATGGACTGAATGAATGAAAAGTGATACGGCACGTCGACACATAAATAGGTCGTATTGTGCGCAAAAAATTGATGAAAAATGAAGTATTAATTAAAAGTTAATGTAAATATATAAAGATAAAACTATTAAAAAATTAGGGATGATAAGGTGTAATATAAACTATGTATGTAAATCAACAAATGCCCGTCAACGGGTATATAAAAAATAAATATATATAAGAACACATTATAATGATTTATATAGTCTGATCTCTTTTAGGAAATCTAAAACAAGACTAAGATCTACAGTATCAAATAACTCTTTCATAGTATTAACATTGTATCAAAGTCTACACATTCCAATAAGATATGTTTGACCGTTAACGATGCAAAGCAGGGTATACATTCTGGTAATTGCTCACCTAGTAATAAATATGTATGCGTATAACGTGTATGCCCTATCCTGCACCGGGCTAGGACAACTTCCTCTCGACGAATGGGTCTACTAGAATAACGCCATTCTCCGAGTAATGGTTTAATTGAATGGAGTTTATTGTTAACTGACAAATCCCAAGCGGTTTGCCAAGAGTTACGAATATATGTGTTAATACAACTTTTAAAATCAGTATAAGGTAATTTGGTATTAGATATATGTAAATCTAGTGCTGCCTTGGCAGCACTATCATTACCACGTATTCCTACCTAGCACTTAAGGCAGCACTATCAGCTCTATCATTACCACGTATTCCTACCTAGCTTGGAAGCCAGCAGAAAATAATAACATTATCAATTATAAGAGAATTGTACTTTTCTAAAAGTTAATGCACAACTGCGTTATCATGTTTCATATTACCCAGTGCTTGAAGAGATGAAAGGGAATCAGAAAAGATTACAAAATGGTCATCATCAGATTCCTGAATATAATTTAAGGCAAGTTCAATTGCCTTAAGTTCAGCTGAAAAGATAGAGGCCTTGTCAGGCAGGCGGCTCTTTATGCCGTGTTTGTAAACAACAGCTGCTGCAGCTACCTTATCTCCATCTTTAGAGCCATCTGTGTATATATGTTGAAAGTTAATGTATTTCGATTAAATTTCATTAAATTTTCTTTGAAAGACAGTAGGGTCTGTACTGGATTTGTTATTATTAAAAAGATTGGTGTTTCCAAAGTCCACGGTGGAATTTGTGGTACTTTGTACTTGGCAATCAAATTTAGGTCGATTTCAGTGTCTCTTAATTTTGGTTTAATACGAAGACCAAATGGTCGAATGGCCTTCGGTTTTCGATCAAAAAGAGGTTCACAAATAGGATTAAAAACATTATCGAAAGTTGGGTTAGAAGGGTTAGACTTTAATTTAATGCCGTATTGAAGACCTAATTTGTCCCGTCTATGAGACAGTGATGGTTCATTAGCTTCAACATATAGACTTTCGGCTGGTGATGTACGAAAGGCACCTAAGGCGAGTCGTAATCCTTGATTATGTATAGGGTCGAGCATCTGCAAGTATGACTTGCGGGTCGATCCATATACTATCGAGCCGTAGTCCAGCTTGGATCTGATAAAAGATCTGTAAAGTCGCAAGAGGACATTTCGATCTGCTCCCCAATTAGTGTTTGCAACAACTTTAAGTAAGTTAAGAGCTTTAAGGCATTTGGCCTTCAAGTATTTAAGGTGTGGTATAAACGTTAATTTACAGTCGAAAATAAGACCAAGGAATTTTGTCTCATCCACTACTGGTATTGGTGACCCATCCAGTGTTAGATGAGGGTCTTCATGATGTTTACGAAGTTGACAAAAGTGCATACAACTAGTTTCAGATTTAGAAAATTTAAAACCATTTTCATCAGACCAGGTCTTAAGTTTATTGAGACATTGTGGTAATTGTCTCTCGATAGTATTCATGTTTTTTGCACGATAACATATAACAAAGTCGTCAACATTTAGCGAACAATCCACACCTGGATTGATGCATTTTACTATACTGTTAATCTTTATAAAATAAAGTGTGACAGAGTGTATGCTGCCCTGTGGAACACCCATCTCCTGTTCATGAATATCAAAGAGGGTTGAACCCATTCGGACACGAAATTGTCTATCATCTAAGAATTTCTCTAAGCAGATGGGTAATCAGCCTCTAAGACCAAGGTCATGAAGATCATTCATAATACCATACTTCCATGCAGTATCATAAGCTTTCTCCAAGTAAAAAAATACAGCGACTAGATTTTCTTGTTTTATGAAAGCTTCCCTAATAAATGATTCAAATCGAATGAGATTGTCTGTTGTGCCTCGTTGGCGCCGGAATCCACTTTGATACTTTGTTATCAGCTTGTTGGATTCCAGGTACCAAACCAGTCTCTCATTAATCATTCGTTCCATGGTTTTACATATACAACTCGTTAAAGCAATAGGGCGATAATTTATTGGGTCCGTATGATCCTTTCCAGGTTTGGGGACTGGAATAACGATTGCTTCCCGCCAAGAATCGGGGAAGTTTCCCGTCACCCAAACCTTATTAAATATATCAAGAAGGGTAGAGAGACAGGATTCAGGTAAGTGTTTTAGTAATTGATAATGGATATCATCAGGACCAGCTGATGTATCATGAGCCTTTTTAAGGGAATCTCGGAGCTCTTTGAGAGTGAATAGTTTATTGTATTTCTCCAAGTTTTTTGACTTGAAGTTCAGCTTCTTCTGTTCTTTTAGTTTCTTATTTTTCAGAAAAATTGGTTGACAACTTTCAGAAGAAGACCTTTTTGAAAAAGTTTCTGCCAAAGTGTTTGTAATATCTTTGACAGACGTTATATCTCCATTATCTGTTTTAAGATGATTTACAGAACTAGAATTACCTTTACCGCTTATTTTCCGGACCATGTCCCATGTCTTCTTAAGAGATGAGCGAGAATTCAACCTACAGACGCAAGATCTCCAGGATTTCCTCTTGCTATCCTTAATAGTACGACGGGCTTTCGCACGAAAAACTCTAAAGTTATCTAAATTTGTTTGAGTTGGCCGCAAGTTAAAATTATTTAATGCAGCTTTACGATCGTTGACTGCCTTTTTGCAGTCATCGTCGTACCATGGTTTATGTGGGCGTTTAGGATTTGCCGAGGTTTTTGGAATAGTTTGATCAGCTATATCGTGAAGAGTTTTGGTAAAAAGAGAAGTTGCGTCTTTGACATCCTCGAAAACGGAAGGCTTTAATTGTTCCTCGCAAAGAGATTGAAACGTAGTCCAATCAGCCTTGCGAAGTTTCCATCGTTGCGTTGTTTCGAGAAGTGGAGGGCAGATATTTTCAAGAAATATGGGGAAGTGGTCACTTCCACAGAGGTCGTCTCCAACACTCCACGAAAAATCCATCAAAAGCGTTGGATCGCATATTGTTAAATCAATGGAAGAATGAGAGCCTGTAACAGGATGTAAATAAGTATGTGACTTATTATTAAAAAGACACAAATTGTTTTTGGCTAAGAAATCCTTAATTTTCTTGCCTTTATCGTTTATATCTTAACAACCCCAGATGTAGTTGTGTGCATTAAAATCACCTAACAGTATAAAAGGTGATGGCAATTGTGCAACTAGGTGATTTAGATCTTTAAGGTCTAGTGAAGAACTAGGTGGTAAATATAAGGAACATATTGTTATGACTCTGTGCATAGTAACACTGACCGCAATAGCTTGCAAATTTGTTTTTAACGCAACAGGTCTGATAGGAATGTTTCGATTAACGATTATTGAAACTCCACCAGTCGCCTTGTCCCAGGTATCACAAATATGATTATATAGTGAGTATTGTTTAAAAGATACCTTATCACTTGTCTTCAAGAATGTTTCTTGTTCATTTAAAATTAAGCTGATTTCATCATAATTTGGTTTCAAACCTCGACAATTCCATTGAATGATCTTATTAGTTTTACCCATTATTTAGTGCTAAGGCGATATTTAATTTTATTTTTATTTTTGGCCTTAGATTTAGGAGAGGTCTTAGAAGACTCAACCAGCGACATCTCCACTGATGGATTCTCCTCCCCGGAAGAAGTCAGCTGAAGTGGCACCTCAACTAACTTTTCATGGGAGGATGGAAGTGGCAGTGCAGCTGCTGGTTCTGAAATGTCCATGAGCTGTTCGAATTTGTTATGCAGCTCAATAGGGCCGTTAGACACCTTTGGCTGCTCCTTGTGCTCCCTAGTTGGAGAAGCACTAGGCTTTCCAACTTCCTTAGTTGGAGCAGCACTAGGCCTTCCAAACGAGGAAGTATTAGGTTTCACGACTGGGGGAACTACTAGACTTCAGTCTTAGAAGAACCCGCTTTCCAATTCTGAGAAATTTACATGCTCCAGAGCTTGCCGATTTTGTGTTTGATTTAAATGAAAAAGTTTGATTAGGTGAAAAGTTTAATTTTGGTTTGTTAAGTTGTATTTGTTGACTTTTGTTTGGATTTGATACTGAGGAAGTATTCTTTGTATTTTGAATTTCTGACTGTGGTTCGTATTGCGTACTTGCATCCCTGCATTCTCTGTGTGTTGCTGTTGTTTTGAGAATAGATGCGTAAGAGGTCGGAATTGAAGGGAATGTTTTGTGTATATTTAACTGTTATGATTTCTTTTTCTTTTTTAAATTTTTCACATAATTTTGAAATTGCGTGATGTCCCAGACCGCAGTTGGTACATTTGAGGTCGTTAGGACAATCTGATTCGTTATGTTTGAATGCAGACTCGCCACATTTACCACAAAGTTCTTCTTTAGTATACCTGGAGTTGTGGTGCCCAAAGGCTTGGCAGTTGTAGCAACGTAACGGGTTTGGAATGTAGGCGTCAACATGCAATTGCAGATATGCCACCTTTATTGTTTTTTGGTATGACGGGTGTTGCAAATGTGAGGATGATAGTATTTGTACTGATAATTTTGTCATTCCTCTTTACGGTTATTCGGCGAGCCGCAGTTACCAACTGTGGTGCAAGCTCGTTAAAAATTTCTTTTTCAGGTACTCCGGAGAGATCTGGGCACCTGATGACGCCTTTGGAGATGTTCATAGAGCAGTGAGGATAGCATTTGACTTTCGTGTTTAAAATTTGTGTAATTGTTAATAAATTATCAGAGTGGGATTTTTTTTCCGTTTCAATAAGAAGAGTTTTGTTTTTTAATTTTTTAATTTGTCGCGATGGATTGGACAGTTTTTTGAATGACAAAAGGTGACATATCTGCAACAGGTCTTTCCCCGTCTTCTGATTCGATGATAAGAAAACGAGGAAAGGACTGGTTGATCATTGGTTCCTCAGTATCAGATTCATGTTCTGTTTTTTTTCGTTTATTAGTAGTCTGTGCGTTTTGTGATGCCATGATGGACGTTAAGAATTCATCTTCCACGCTTCTCACCCACCTCGGAGTCCAACAAGGGGACATTTTCTGTGGATATCCAACAGTCAAAATGCCAAGAATACGTAGACGGTATACTCATATAAAGCTAACGCATCAGACCCCCATACCACCCAGCGGACATAACCCCTTAACTAAAAAGTCAAAGAGCCGCACTTATGTTCCGCTTAAAAAGTGGCATGAGTATAGCCATATAGCGTTTTGAAATACATGATTAGCCCGTGCGCCACCGCCATAAAAGATCCTATCTATATAATGTTTAAAGTAGAACAATATAAAAGGTAAGTAAGATACAGTGTACTGTCTGAATAATAAGGTCGGATCTCTTATAGCTGGCGTGACAAACCGATTGATCAGATCGGGCCAAATCTGACCGCCCGTCTAGTTGAAGTCCGGACCAAAGTGGTGTGTTGCAACGTGGAGTAACTACCAGATCTCCACGCCACTCAACCACCAGGACTCCCTTCTCCAACGACACGGGTCCGGTCAACAGTGGGTTACATTTCGAGGGTTGGGGGTGGGGGGGAGGGGTGGGAGGTGGGGGTCCTACCCCTCTGCTAAGTAACGAGCAGTCGGTTGATTCTTATCACCCCATCACCGACTGAGGGGTACAAAGTTCAATTAAAAGTATCTATTTCATTGCACAAAACACAATAAACAAGTCCAATTGACACACTTCTTCTAACTGACGTCTGCGCATGTGTAATGGTTGCTGCACGCACTTTCCAGTCCTTTTTTTGGATTAGCCTACCATTACGATACAGTATTAAATTGCGATTTTGAAAATTGGCATAAAAACAAATATTGCACTAGATTTTGAAAACATTATTTATATATTTCATAATTTATGATGTATACAGTATAGTACTTTATGTTGTCAAAACATTGTAACAAGAAGAAAAACATCATTCCTACTCGCAAGGTATATTAACCGGTACAATAACCGTTACCAAAATAGGGGAATCCCAGTTTTCTCTGGCATTGTACATGTGCACGCATAGTAACAATATCCGCGGATAGTAACAATATGGAATGAATGAATGAATGAATGAATGGTGTTTTATGGCACGTCGACACATAAATAGGTCATATTGTGCGCAAAAAAAGATGAAAAATGAAGAATTAATTAAAAATTAATGTAAATATATAAAGATAAAATTATTAAAAAATAAGGGATGATAAGGTGTAATATAAACTATGTATGTAAATCAACAAATGCCCGTCAACGGGTATATAAACAAGTATATATATAAAAGAACACATTATAATGATTTATATAGTCTGATCTCTTTAAGGAAATCTAAAACAAGACTAAAATCTACAGTATCAAATAACTCTTTCATAGTATTAACATTGATCAAAGTCTACACATTCAAGCAATATGTGTTTGACCGTTAACGTGCAAGTAACAATATGGATGCGCAAGGTTAGTTTTACATATTCTAGATGTAATATAGTATAAGCAGTTTTAAATGATATAAACTAACGTACATGTATGATTGCCATTTGGAAATGCCGTAGATATCGCTTGAAAAGTGAACCAGCATTTCTAGATGTTCCAGTTTCGGGGAACCGGAATCATCCAATTATAACATGAAGGTGTGAATCCACCAAATTACTGTTCCCATAAACCGCAATGTTAAAATGTCAAATCAAGGTTTTTTTTTTTGTTGTTTTTTAAATACTTTCAATTTTCTAGTAAATGTATTTAATTGTGTGTTTGTATGTGTGTTGTTGTTTTTCGGGGGGGGGGGGGGGGGTGGGGGGGGGGGGAGAGAGGGGGAGAGAGCATAGAGTAATCGCACCGTCAGTCTTTCAGTCCGGATTCCGCAGTTCGTGTCCGGACTGTACCTTCAAAACCCCTGCATGGGTTTTTAATTACCTTGGCACAAGTAATCAGCATAACAAGACGATGTGTCACGCGAAATACCCAGGTCCGTACCTCAAAGGTCAAACTTGCAGTTCATAGGTCAAAAACAGGTACGCAATTTCGTGTCCGGCCCGTAACGTCACAACCCCTGCAGGGATTTTTAAATAACTTGGCACAAGTGATCACCATAACAAGACGATGTGTCGCGCGCAATACCCAGGTCTGTACCTCAAAGTCAAGGTCACACTTGCAGTTCATAGGTCAAAAACAGGACGCAATTTAGTGTCCGGACCGTAACGTCACAACCCCTGCAGGGATTTTTAAATAACTTGGCACAAGTGATCACCATAGCAAGACGATGTGTCGCGCGCAATACCCAGGTCCGTACCTCAAAGTCAAGGTCACACTTGCAGTTCATAGGTCAAAAACAGGTACGCATTTTCGTATCCAGACCGTAACGTCACTACCCCTGCAGGGATTTTCAAATAACTTGGCACATCAAAACCAAACGACGTGTCGTGCACAAAAACCAGGTCCATGGCTCCAAGGTCAAGGTCATACTTAGAGGTCAAAGGACACTTCCGGGGCATTTGTCACTTACAGTGATATTTCTAGTTTTATAATTCTGCTTTGGTCTTCTGACATTCAAATGCTTTTTTTAATTTGAAAGTTAAGAAACTGTTCCCTTTATTTTTAAGTTATTGATATTTGTTGGAATATTGAATGGTAACACATTGAATGGTAACATATTTTCATAAAAGCTCTCATTTGTGTGTAAGCATTTCAATATATTTAAAAGGGAGCACATGCCCCCAGATCCCCCAAGCATACAGCTTGTTTTAGATTTGAGCACATTCAACAAAAACTTACTATTAAAGAACGCTTACCAAACTGTTATTGTTTAAAAAAACATCTGTCATCTGTGCTAATATTTTGAAAACTGTTTAACCTACCTTTTGTAAAATAATGAATACAAGCATTTTCTATTCATGTTTTCATTTCGACAGTTCCAACTGAGATGATGGAAGAGGGAGAGCAGGCCGTAGTAGAGAGGAAGGTGGCGGGAGGAGAGGTGGCGGAGGCAGAGGGAGGAGAGAGGAAGGTGGTGGAGGCAGAGGGAGGAGAGAGGAAGGTGGTGGAGGCAGAGGGAGGAGAGATGGATGTGGCGGAAGGAGATTGTAAGTAATCAGAAAAACTGTTTTATCATATAACATGCAAGTAATTTTAACAGAACATGTAGAATTTCTATGTAAATAGTACTAATTTGCAGAAGTTACTCAGTGTGAAAAATACTTTATATTTTTCTTCTCCTTTTCAGCATTTGATGATGACGATAATGATGTGCTGCTGGCAGGGGCAGAAATGCTGATGGAGGACTCCCTCCTCAGCTCTTCACAGGTTTTGGGTAAGTTAAACGTGTAACACCTGCTTTTTTTATTGCATATTTTAAGTAACAATACCCGTATATTTTAACATCTTCTGTATCTGCTAGCTAGTGTCCCAATGGACACACTCTAACATATGTGTATTATTCCAGTATGGCAGTCTTCTATTTGCTTTCATGTAATCAATATATCTGTGTTTTTTTTATTTTACAAAGTCAAATTCAGGATCTATAATGATTATGCCGTGTTACGCCAATGCACATAAACAATATGTTATAAGAAATTATTGTAGCATGGTCGGTGATATTTCCTTTGATGAATGCAGAGCATTAAATCGTTTAATTTAGGGTAACTAAAGGGGCGTGGCTAAGCCGTACTACAACTACCGGATATTGGAATTTAGAGTACGGTCACTATGACGTCACAGTGTTACTAAGTACACCATGCTGCAAAAAAGATAGTCTGTCTCAGCTCGTTGGTTATTTAAACACCTCGATGGGCTACGCCCATCTCGGTGTTTAAATAAGCCAACTCGCTGAGACCAGACTCTATCTATTACTTTATTTATTAGATATTTCTACTGATGAAGAGTTTTCGCCCTTGAAAACCTCTACACCCCATACAAATGTAATAGAAGGTTTTTAAGTTTCATGAAATGACCCTCTAAGTCCTAGTTATTTGCATGTTAATAAAAAGAAACAGAATAAATTATGCAGTACATGATCATGATTTACAGGGACAACACGTCGTTCTCAGATTTTGACATCAATTAAATTGTCACTTCAACTCACAATAACATATATTGGTTTTGTCATGTGATGAAAATATAATGAACAGGATTGTTTAGATATCAATATGAAGAAAGCGCAAGATTGCACCATATTAAAACATTTTTTGTTAAAAATTGTCCGTGTGTGTGGGGGAGCATACTCCCAGACCCCCACTAGACAAATGATTAGTATCGTGCGTATACTTTATGGTTACGCCCCTGAAGACCCCACCCACACTCCTAGTTATATTACAGTTTTATTAGGTAGTAGTTTTTGCGCAGTTATAGGATTTATTTCTTCACAATTTCAAAGGAATAAAATGTAAAACATGATTAACCTTTAATACAGATTTAAGAAAGTAGGACTGGGAGGTTTATATAATAAAGGCTAAAATTATTTTTTCAGGCAGAATTGTTAAAATGTTAAAATGTATAGCCTGGTGCTGTCAATAAACAGAAGTCAGTTTAATACATGTATGAATCATTCACCTACTCATGTTTTGTTTTATCAAATCTCCGAAACAGTACCCTACATCAGCAATGTCACAGAAAACAGTATAAAACAGTATATCACCCAGATACAATGGAGCACTGATATGGTTATCATTCTTTCTTTGTTGTGCATGATTTATATGTTTAAAGCATGTTGCACTGATTCAACACAATCTGTTTATATTGCAGCTGGTTATCTAAATGGAATGCATTTCCTTTCATGTTCATGTAACATTCCAAGTAACTACAATACACAACAATTAAGTATAATGGCTGAATGGTGGACAGATGTGGGTTTCTGTTCTTCAACATAGATAAGTAGATACATGGCAAAATATGAAGAACAAGTTTTTATATGCCTTTATAGAAGTGAGCTTTAGTAAAACTATTTATTCTTTGTACAATTCCTTGATTTCATATTAAAACAAAGGGAGGAAGAAAGTAAAATAAAGAAAAGGCAATACACATATTTTCAAATATGCTCCATGCTGTAATAGACAACTTTAAACAAAAAGAATGACATTTTAAATTTGCTTTCCATTTAATAAAAATATACAGTTCAAACCTTCTTAGTGAACTCTTATCCTTGTATACAATGTACACTGATTGTACACCATGCTCTCTGTGATGATTTCATTTGCAAATATACCTCTCTTCTTTTTCCAGAAAGCGCTCCAACACACAGAGTTCTGAAAATAACCACGCCTTCTAAGGCCAGGACCTTGGCCTACAAGGTCAATGCAACTACAAAAAGGCTAAATGCCAAAACAATGAAAAAAATTAATATTCTTGCTATGCGCTTGAAGGCTCTTGCCTTCGATTTAAAGCTGGAGCGGGACCTTGTTTCCCCTATCATTGATTTGATAGAGGGCAGCAAGGAAGGATACATGGCAGATGCCAACAATCTGTCATGTGATCTTGAAGCCTAAGTCTTCACAGGATAGAGTAATTAATTTTTCAGTTTTAAAGGGACACTGTCCATAAGTTAAACTTATATTGGGCACAGGCAAATAACTGTCTGATTTTTATTCAGTGAAAATATTCAATATTGTTGGCTCATCAACATATAGATTAATTAAAGCTGCCCCAGAGAGAGGGGAAGGATACATAGGAATCGGTAACCTTTTCAATGTTGTTTAAAGGCCCATAAACATATAGGTTAATTAAAAGGCCTGCCCTACTCTTACTATCGAATTATCGAATAAAGGTTCTTTAATGTGCATGGAGGATAGACTTTAATACACGGACGATGCTAAGGGAAAGTGAACACACAAACAAAACTCAGTGGCACCAGAGAAACTTGTTTTTATTGAATATTCAGTATTGTAGATGTGTTAATAAGGTCGTCAAAGTAATTATTTTGTGTTGTATAAGCTCAAAGTTACAGACAGTGTCCCTTTAAATAGACAAATTCTTTTCGATTTAGATATTTAAAAACTTGAATCAAAATCAATATTGTCATGGAATCATTATTGTTATTGAACCAGTATTACTGTCATTGAACCAGTATTACGGTCATTGAATCAGTATTGTCATTGAATCAGTATTATCTGGTTTGAAAGTAGGATGTAAGACATCTACCTTCTTTAAAAAGAAACTTAATTTCATTTAATTTTGTAAATATTCTGTAACACTTTCATCCTAAAAATGTTCATGAAATAATTTGCTCTCCGTCAAGACTAGTTTTGGTGGAGTCACATTAACTTAGCATGTTTCACCAAGTGACATTTTAATCTAAGCATATAGCCTTTGTTTTATCAAGTTTATGTATTAAATATAAAAATATAATTTATGTAGAACATAATAATTTATTTAGATTGAGAGTAAACTGGTCTGATTGCAATCTTAATCAATTTAACTTTATACTGTGGTTCGAAATAGGGAGTTCAATGTACATGAAATAAAACAGCTGAATATTTCAAATTAATATATAAGCAAAGACTACAGGGATTTGTGAGTCTTATGACACCTTTGCTAAAACAAGAGGTCAATGACCTTGAAGCTCTACTGATTGATTTTGATTTCAGGAAGTAGTCGCTACAGACTTGTTTTTTGAAAATCTATTTTTAACCGTGGCGGCCATCTTGAATTTCCGGCCGACCTGAAATTTTGCTAGGATCAATTAGACATTAAGAGCAACATTCCTGTGAAGTTTCATGAAAATCCGTCAAGTAGTTTCAGAGGAGTAGTCGCTACAAGTTTTCATTATATAACTCTATGTAAACAAAGATGGCCGCTGGTAGCCATGTTTAACGTCAAATCAAAACAATTTTCATTCCTGTGAAGTTTCATGAAAATCCGTCAAGTAGTTTCAGAGGAGTAGTCGCTACAAGTTTTCATTATATAACTCTATGTAAACAAAGATGGCCGCTGGTAGCCATGTTTAACGTCAAATCAAAACAATTTTCGACAAGGACCAACATCATGTCATACTGATCATTTTAGAAAAAGTCCCATATCAATATCTCTTATAGTTTTGAAGAAGTAGTCGCTACAAACTTATTTATTTTAAATCTATTTTTAGCTGTGGCGGCCATCTTGAATTTCCGGCCGACCTGAAATTTTTCTAGGATCAACTAGACATCAAGATCAACATTCCTGTGAAGTTTCATGAACATCCGTCAGGTAGTTTCAGAGGAGTAGTCGCTACAAGTTTTTACTATATAACTCTGTGTAACCAAAGATGGCCACTGGCAGCCATGTTTAACGTTGAATCAAAATAATTTTCCACAAGGATCAACATCATGTCATGCTGATCATTTTAGAAAAAGTCCCATATCAATATCACTTATAGTTTTCAAGAAGTAGTCGCTAAAAACTTGTATTTTGAAAATCTATTTTTAGCCATGGCGGCCATCTTGAATTTCCGGCCGACCTGAAATTTTGCTAGGATCAATTAGACATAAAGAGCAACATTCCTGTAAAGTTTCATGAAAATCCGCCAAGTAGTTTCAGAGGAGTAGTCGCTACAAGTTTTTACTATATAACTCTATGTAAACAAAGATGGCCGCTGGCAGCCACGTTTACGTCGAATCAAAACGATTTTTGATAAGCACCAACATCATGTCATGCTGATCATTTTAGAAAAAGTCCCATATCAATATCACTTATAGTTTTCAAGAAGTAGTCGCTACAAACTTGTATTTTGAAAATCTATTTTTAGCTTTGGCGGCCATCTTGGATTTCACATCAACATGAATTTTTGCTAGGATCAACTAGACTTCATGGGCAACATTTCTGTAAAGTTTTATGAATATCCATCCAGTAGTTTCAGAGGAGTAGTCGCTACAAATAAAAGTTAACGGACAGACGGACGGACAGACGGACGGACGGACGACGGACGCCGCACCACGGCATAAGCTCTGCTGATCTCTGATCAGTAGAGCTAAAAACAAGAAAATGAAACCATTTGAAATTTATCAAGTAATCCGGTAAATTAAATGGTACAATACAAATAAATACTAATAAAGAATATAATGTATATAATATACATAAATGCATTTTACTATTGTTTGACATTTTCTAAAAGTCCATTATTATTATTTTTAATACGTGTAGTGTAGTGTGTGTGTGTGCGATTGTTACATATAATACTGTAAATATGTTTACACCAAACCCATACTAGGCAACACAATACCGACATAACAATTTAAGCAAATATAGGACGAAGAAAGAGAATTACTCACCATAGTGCTAAACGAAATCCGAACCAACTAATGCTACTTTTATGTCCACAAGTGAAAGTGATTACACACGACTGATAGAATAAAGCGGCTACCGTATAAAATGCAATACGCTCGAACAACACGTGCATCATGTGTTTTCTTTGTTTATTGACATACTACAATCTTGTAAAGATACTAAGATATAAGATCGTCTGTGAATTATTATCTTTCTTTGTCCATACTTTAGAGTCAAAGAGTAAATCTTGAATCTTGATGAACATATAAAACATTTCTTTTTAGTTTAAGAAAAAAATACAAAACACAAAACTTAATATAGTATCCATATAGTACCCACCAATAGTGTACATAATTAAAACTGCATTAAATTTTATAAATGTGTATGGTATTGAAATGACGGAGAAAAGAACATCAACACGTTTGTTGTTGTTTTTTATAGAATACATTGATATGTATAAATAAACACAATATCTCCCTCCCACCTAATCACATATTAGATATAGACAATATATTATGTTGACTGTCTAGAGTTTGTGCAGAGTCAACTTAGAGTAATTCTCTTTCTTTGTCCTATATTTGCTTAAAGTCAACCCTTTTTCCTTACCTTGCTACTATTTACAGTGAATGGTGACATTATTATCATGCATTGACTATGTTGATTCCTTTGCTGTTTGCTTAATATGTAAACCTTGGTGAAATAAAGAAAGATACTGTAGATACTGTAAATTATCTGTCTCCTATAAGATATGTCCCCGTGTTGTTTTCGGGTCAAATTTGCAATCCTACCCAAAAACAGTGTACATGTGTATGGTAGTTAATTGAATATTAAAATAACATGCCTTAAATTTTGAATGTTGATAGTTATGCATGCAATACAATTCCTGGATTAAAACGACAAAAAAGTTCATCATTTATAAAGGTCCTGCATTATTATCAGGAGTGAAACATTTAAAACTGAATGTGACAACATCATTACGGTAATTGATTAGTCAAAGTCTATAATGAACATTATGCAAAGTGCATGCCGGTACTCTATGGACTTAAAGATTGTTTTAAATTATAATTTTTGTTACAGTGTATTATAGGAAACTGTTAATGTTCCATCTATATTTATCAACTACTTCACCCGTAAATTGACAATTTTATACTTTATTATGTTTTAAATTAGGCCCCAAAGCCTGATGTACTCGAGTTCCCTTTAATACCTGATAGCTATCTGCAGAAACTACACATTGGACTTGATGTAAAATTTAAGTAATTTGTTTCAGGAACTGACATGTTAATTAATCTGCATGTATCATGTTTTATCAAGAAATGTCAACTCATATTAAAATTAATGTAATTCTGTTGCTGGTTTTAGCATGGCAGTATGTTACAATGGTAATGGCAAATTATACATTCATTTCATTATCTTAAAGGGACATATGGCATTCTTGAAGTGTTAATGAAGCATTGCAATTATTGTTTCGATTTATATATCCAGTATAATATTCTTAAACCTAGTTACTTGCATATACATAAATTAAGTTTTCAATGTTTCTCACTGATTTTACCATAAGTTGAAAATACATTATTGGTGCATTTATAATTATCAACAGTTAATTATATGTAAAAGAATTTACTTCATTTTTATTTTAGTGTAATTAATATTAATGATTGAACAAAAACAAGTTATGCAGAAAAACTAAGTGTGACCTTGTGATTTTAAAACGTTCAGATTGTCATGTGTACCTTTAAGAGAATTTATAATTACTGGAGTATCAAATTACTCAGCTGCAAACAATAAATAAAGCAGTAGTGATTGGTGGCTGTATACTGTAATTGCTTCAATTATCACTTATCAGGGAAAATGTCAACACATATAATTAATGTAATACTGTTCTATACTGCTTTGAAAGACGCATTTTTACTCAATTGTTATTAATTCTTAAACTTCCATAAATAGTAGCAATAACTGTTGCTTTTATCGAAGTTCATTATCTTTTAACAGTCTAATAACCATGGCAAATGCTATATAGACAGTATTTAAGGGAATTTGTAATATATTTTTTGAATTTAATAAATGAGTCAATAAGAAAAAGATTTGTTATTTGTTTAAACATATTTTTATCCAGAATATTTACAACCTTATATATGATACACTGATTGGAATTGAAGTAAAAAGTTAACCTTCCAAAAATAGACACTTTTGATAAACTTTTGCTGGAGTTTCAAATTACCCAGGTTGTTGCAGTAGCTACATAAAAAAGATAATGCAATTAAGTTCCTGTCAAACCTTATAAAACTCACATGAACATTGGAATGTGTATGCATTTAAAAAAGAAGAAAGCTATACAGATTATGGCTGGACAAGAACAATGTCCAGTGAGTTTATATATGAGATTTTGAACACTGTACATTGCTGCAGTGCTGCGAAAACAATGTGAAATTTGGAGAATATACACTTATTAAAGTGACCCTGACCTTGACCAAGGGTCAGTTGGAGGGCTGGAAGTCGCTGAAATAAGAGGAACAATGACCAGTCAGGTTATATATGAAATTTGAACACTCTACTCCAAAGAACAACAAAGTTATAATAATTTAACGCACTTTTACACATTTTTTTTGGAGACGGTAGATGCATTTAAGTGGAAAAACCGTGACACAGGGTCAGTAACCAGTGAAGTTATATATGAAATTTGAACACTCTAATCCAAAGGAGAAATAAGTTAAAAGAACTTTAACAAAAATGTTAACCGAAATGTTAACCGTAATATTAACCGAAATGTTAACAGACTTTCACGCTGACATATTGTATTATAACTTTCTTTTCCTTGGGAGTAGAATGTTCAGATTTCATATATAACCCCCTGGTCATTGCCCGTCTTAATGTCAATAACTTCCAGCCCTCCAACTGACCGTGGGTTTGAGTCAAGGTCAGTAAAATACATGTACCGTAAATATTTGTGTTAAAATTTGGTGACGGTACATGTATTTAAGTGACCTTGACTCGGACCCA
Source organism: Cyrtodaria siliqua (assembly GCA_037043455.1). Lineage (NCBI taxonomy): Eukaryota > Metazoa > Mollusca > Bivalvia > Adapedonta > Hiatellidae > Cyrtodaria > Cyrtodaria siliqua. The sequence continues at coordinate 125,022 of JAWPHD010006415.1, forward strand.
CGGTCAGTTGCAGGGCTGGAAGTTATTGGCATTAAGACGGGCAATGACCAGGAGGTTAAATATGAAATTTGAACATTCTACTCCCAAGGACAAAAACGTTATAATACAATATGTTGACGCCGTCGAGCCCGCCAACATTATCGGCACCTATAGTCTCGCATTTTCTCAAAAGGCGAGACAATAATGAGAAAACGAGGAAAGGATTGGTTGATCACTGGTTCCTCAGTATCGGATTCATGTTCTGTTTTTTTCCGTCATGATGGGCGTTAAGAATTCATCTTCCACGCTTCTCACCCACCTCGGAGTCCAACAAGGGGACATTTGCTTTGGATATCCAAGTCAAAATGCCAAGAATACGTAGAAGGTATACTCATATAAAGCTAACGCATCAGACCCCACATACCACCCAGCGGACATAACCCCTTAACTAAAAGTCGAAGAGCCGCACTTATGTTCCGCTTAAAAAGTGGCACGAGTATAGCCATATAGCGTTTTGAAATACATGATTAGCCCGTGCGCCACCGCCATAAAATACCCTATCTATATAGTGTTTAAAGTAGAATAATATAAATGGTAAGTAAGATACAGTGTACTGGTTCTATCTGAATGAATGGTGTTTTACGGCACGTCGACACATAAATAGGTCATATTGTGCGCAAAAATTGATGAAAAATGTAGAAATGAAGTATTAATTAAAAATAAATGTAAATATATAAAGATAAAACTATTAAAAAATAATGGATGATAAGGTGTAATATAAACTATGTATGTAAATCAACGAATGCCCGTCAACGGGTATATAAACAAGTATATATATATAAGAACACATTACAGTGATTTATATAGTCTGATCTCTTTCAGGAAATCTAAAACAAGACTAAAATCTACTGTACCAAATAACTCTTTCATAGTATTAACATTGTAGTGCCTTTCAAAGTCTACACATTCCAATAAGATGTGTTTGACCGTTAACGGTGCAAAGCAGGGTATACATTCTGGTAATTGCTCACCTTGTAATAAATATGAATGAGTATAACGTGTATGCCCTATCCTGCACCGGGCTAGGACAACTTCCTCTCGACGAACGGGTCTACTAGAAGAACGCCATTCTCCGAGTAACGGTTTAATTGAATGGAGTTTATTGTTAACTGACAAAGCTGAATAATAAGGTCGGATCTCTTATAGCTGGCGTGACAAACCGATTGATCAGATAGGGCCAAATCTCACCGCCGTCTAGTTGAAGTCCGGACCAAAGTGGTGTGTTGCAACGTGGAGATAACTACCAGATCCCCAAGCCACCCAACCAACAGGACTTCCTTCTCCAACGACACGGGTCGCCACCCACGGTCAACAGGTGGGTTACATTTCGTAGGGTGGGGTGGGGGTGGGGTCCTACCTCTCTGCTAAGTAACGAGCAGTCGGTTGATTCTTATCACACCACCACCGACTGTGGGGTGGGGGGGGGGGGGGGGCAAGACCGATCACGACTTGGGGTTTGTTGCCCAGCAGATCGGCAGACCTGCCAGATCACATACAAAAAGATGTTAAAAAGTTTCGGATTTATAGGACCGCAGCGGAGGTAGCGACGGATATGCTATTCCAAGTGAAATCTGCCAAAGACATAGGTTAGGACGCCAACATTGGCAGACCACGACACAACCCTCAGCCCGCCGCTCTTCGGACAGGAAAGCTGCCACGCAGTGGTTGTCAACTGTTTGTCAAGAGTTGTGGCAGGGCAATTCCTGCTTCAGCTGCCTCGTGGAGGGCAGCTACAGATGAAAGAAAGGATATCTACAAGGAAGCTGCCGCGGAGATGTTCAGATGAAGGAAAACATCTCTACAAGTAAGCCGTCGCGGAGATGAAGGAAACAGGACAGATGAACGGACGAGCACTTGGGAGGACCATTGCCCTAGAAGAAGGGGAGGGAGTGGGAGCCGGCCTCTTCTGATCCAGATGTTGCACGGGGAGAGAAGTGGACGTCGGAAGACGAATCAGAAGACCTCATTCATCACCAAGAGGCCTCGCGTAGCGACCCAGGATACTTGACGCCATGAGACAAGGACGATTACGACTGGGTTTTTTATTGCCCAGCAGATCAGCAGCCCTGTCGGTCAGCAGCCCTGTCGGATCACATACAAAAACATGTTTAAAAGGATCGGATTGATAGGACCGCAGCGGAGGTAGCGACGGATATGCTATTCCAAGTGAAATCTGCCAAAGAAATAGGTGAGGACGCCAACATTGGCAGACCACGACACAACCCTCAGCCCGCCGCTCCTCGGACAGGAAAGCTGCCACGCAGTGGTTGTCAACTGTTTGTCAAGAGGAGTGGCAGGGCAATTCCTGCGTCAGCTGCCTCGTGGAGGGCAGCTACAGATGAAAGAAAGGATATCTACAAGGAAGCTGCCGCGGAGATGTTCAGATGAAGGAAAGCATCTCTACAAGTAAGCTGTCGCGGAGATGACGGAAACAGGACAGATGAACGGACGAGCACTTAGGAGGACCATTGCCCTAGAAGAAGGGGAGGGGAGGGAGTGGGAGCCGGCCTCTTCTGATCCAGATGTTGCACGGGGAAAAAAGTGGCCGTCGGAAGACGATTGATTGATTGAATTGGATTTTATAGTCGCACCAACAGCTAAGGTCATATGGCGACTTACCAGCTTCCATTGGTGGAGGAAGACCCCAGGTGACCCTCCGGGCAATTTTCGTGCACGGGCGGGCACCTGGGTAGAACCACCGACGTTCCGCAAGCCAGCTGGATAGCTTCCTCACATAAAGATTCCTAGGCCCCTGAGGGATCGAAGCTACAGCGGTGAGGGGCAAGTGATTTCAAGTCAGAGACGTTAACCACTCGGCCACGGACGCCCCTCGTCAGAAGACGAATCAGAAGACCTCATTCATCACCAATAGGCCTCGCGTGGCGACCCAGGATACCTGACGCCATGGGACAAGTTCGATTACGACTTGGGGTTAGATCGGCAGCTCTGCCTGACCACATACAAAACGATGTTAAAAAGGTTCGGACTTATAGGACCGCAGCGGAGTTAGCGACAGATATGCTATTCCAAGTGAAACCTGCCGAGACATAGGCGAGAACGCCAACATTGGAAGACCACGACACGCACCTCAGCCTGCCGCTCCTCGGACAGGAAAGCTGCCACGCAGCGGTTATCAACTGTTTGTCAAGAGTAGCGACAGGGCAATTCCTGCGTCAGCTGCCACAGACGAAAGAAAGCATCTCTACAAGGAAGCTGCCGCGGAGATGAAGGAATCAGGACAGATGAACGGACGAGCACTTGAGAGGATCATTGCCCTAGAGGAGGGGTAGGGTGTGTGGGAGGCTGGCTCCCTCTCTGATCAGGATGTTTATAATGAGAACAGATAGCGAGAGGAGAGACAGCCGGTGCCGGCCTCTTCTGATCCAGATGTTGTACGAGGAGAGAAGTGGAGGTGGAAGACGAAGTAGAAGACACCCAATTCATCACCAAGGAGCCTCGCGTGGTGACCAAGGATACTTGACGCCATGGGACAAGGCCGATTACGACTGGGGTTTGTTGTGCAGCAGATTGCTATTACAAGTGATATCTGCAAAAGAAATAGGTGAGGATGCCAACATTGGAAGACCACGACACGCCCCTCATACTGCCGCTACTCCGACAGGAAAGCTGCCACGCAGCGGATACCAACTGTTTGTGAAGAGGAGCGCCTCTCTGATCAGGATGTTTATAATGAGAACAGATAGCGGTAGGAGAGACAGCCGGAGCCGGCCTCTTCTGATCCAGATGTTGCACGAGGAGAGAAATGGAGGTCGGAAGATGAATCAGAAGACACCCAATTCATCACCAAGAGGCCTCGCCTGGCGACCCAGGATACTTGACGGGACAAGGCCGATTACGACTGGAGATTTGTTGCCCAGCATATCGACAGCTGTGCCGGACCACATACAAACAAATGTTAAAAAGGTTCGGACTTTTAGGACCGCAGCGTAAGTAGCGACGGATATGCTATTCCAAGTGAAATCTGCCAAAGAAATAGGTAAGGACGCCAACATTGGAAGACCACGACACGCCCCTCAGCCTGCCGCTCCTCGGACAGGAAAGCTGCCACGCAGTTGTTATCAAGTGTTTGTCAAGTGGAGCGGCAGGGCAATTCCTCCGTCAGCTGTCTCGTGGAGGGCATCTACAGATGAAAGAAAGGATCTCGACAAGAAAGCTGCCGCGCAGATTAAGGAAACAGGACAGATGAACGGACGAGCACTTTGGAGGATCATTGCCCTAGAGGAGGGAGTTGGCGGCAGCCTCTTCTGATCCAGATGTTGCACAGGGAGAGAAATGGACATCGGAAGACGAATCAGAAGACACCTCATTCATCACCAAGAGGCCTCGCGTGGCGACCCAGGATACTTGACGCCATGGGACAAGAACGATTACGACTTGGGGTTTGTTTCCGAGCAGAAATCTAACAACGTTCAATAGGCCAGTTACAGATAGTATCCGTGCGCACACCGACCGATTGATCGGCAGATCTGCCGGACCACATACAAACACATGTTAAAAAGGCTCGGACTTAGGACCGCAGCGGAGGTAGCGATGGATATGCTATTCCATGTGAAATCTGCCAAAGACATAGGCGAGGACGCCAACATTGGAATAAATGAATCAATGGCACGTCGTAAGACAAATAGGTCATTGTGCGCAAAAACTGATGAAAAATGAAGAAATGAAAGTAGTAGTTAAAAATTAGTGTAAATATATAAAGATAAAACTATTTACAAATAAGGGATCATATGGTAGCAATACAAACTATGTATACATGTAAATAACCAAATGCCCGTCAACGGGTGTATAAACAGGTAAATATATATAAGAATAAATTATAATGATTTATATAGTCTGACCTCTGTCAGGAAACCTAAAACAAGATCAAAATCCATAGTATCAAATAACTCTTTCATAGTAATTAACATTGTAGTATCTTTGACGCATGGATCAAAGTCTATACATTCCAGCAAGATGTCTTTTACCGTTAACGGTGCAATGCAGGGTATACATTCTGGTAACATGCAGTGCGCTGTAAAAACAAAGGGTTATATCCTTTTCTGACGAACTTCCCGATTAAATTTGTGGTCAGGAAACCCGTCAGACCACTTTAACTTTCGAAGTTTATAGACCATATCTCCATAAAATGAGGGTTGTGATACCTCCCTAATAAATGATTCAAATCGAATTAGATTGACTGTTGTGCTTCGGTGGCGCGGGAATCCACTTTGATACTTTGTTATCAGTTTGTTGGATTCCTGGTACCAAACGAGTCTCTCATTAATCATTTGTTCCATTGTTTTGCATATGCAACTCGTTAAAGCAATAGGGCGATAATGTATTGGGTCCGTATGATCCTTTCCAGGTTTAGGGACTGGAGTAACGATTGCTTCCCGCCAAGAATCGGGGAAGTGTAGAGAGGCTTAATATATTAAATATATCAAGAAGTGTATAGAGACCGGTTTCAAGTAAATGTTTTAATAATTGATAATGAGCCTTTTTAAGGGATTCGAAGTTCTTTGACAGTGAACAGTTTATAGGGACCAGTACGTACTGCCTTTTCCAGGGGTCAGAGAGCAGGTACGGGTGTAGGGGAGTCCCATCGCTCCCCTCTTGGGAATCTGTTGGCACAGAACGCGCGTCAGATGTATCTCCGGCAGTTAAATACGCCGGAGGTATACACCGGAGTTAGGGGAGGCCCATCGCTCCCCACCTGGGAATTTGCTGGCATAGAACGCGTGTCAGATGTACCTCTGGCATTAAAATACACTGGAGGGACAGTGGGGGAGGGCAATAGGGGAAGTTTATGTGAAGTTAAGGTTGGTCACTGGGGAACTTTCATTGTTAGGGATAAATATCAAGCAAAAAGGATGATCATGAACAGCTAAGGTTTAGGTCACCAGGGTTACTGGGAAACACTATGGGTGGGGATTAAGGTTTGGTTACCATGGGTTATTAGGATTAATGTTAAGGTTGGGTTACCAGGGGTATTTATAAACGGGAATTATTGTTGGTTTTTTTATTATTGTTGACATAATTATATCAATACAGGGGCTGCGGCAGGGCACTCCGATGGGTTGGAAACTCACTACTGTCCCGGCTGAAAGTCGTATCCTTGACAGGAGGTTTAAAGCGTGTGGTAGTACCCAAGTCCAAGGGAGGCCTATGACAGTTGGGACTAAAAACCCGAAAAGGGAAATTAGCGCTCACCGATTAAACGCTGGGCTCAGGAGTGGGGTGATGGGACCCCCCTGGGCAGGAAGACCATTATTATAAAGTGAAGGTGGGGAAGTGTAGTAACTGTCGATGCGGGGCTTATATGACTTTGCGGTCCGGTTCCTGGACCGATTCCCGCCGAATGTCACCACGTGACCCGTCCCAGAAGACTTATGACCCGGCTCGGAGAAGGGGAGGCATGCTGACTGGCCGTGTGTTGACGAACGACAGACAAAAGGCCATCTTATTAGTGTAAACGCATTTCCTGGTTGGGATCCACCAGCAGACACGTAGAAAACACTTTAAAGGTTTAGAGTAAAACAAATGGTGCTGAACATCATTCTAGTTGACAAAAGATACAACAAATGTAAATATATTATGAAGCGGAATGATAAAACAGATATGAAATGCTAAAATATAAGACACTCAGCTTGAATAGGAATGGATAATGATGTGAATGCCACTATAAATATACCATGAAATATACGATGTTCGGATTTCCAAAGTCGCACCGCATTTTGTCAACAATGGCGTTTGTTGGTTAGAGTTACAAGTCCAAAAATCAATTGAACAGTAATTAATGACAGATATTAGGTGGGGGTCGACAATAGAAGCGCGTCGGCATTACCCTCCTTTGCTATAGCAGGATAAGCAAACGCAAACTTGTCTATCTTATTTGCATGTCAGATGTGTGTGATATTGTTGTTGTGGTAGTGGACGGAATATGACCTTCCTAGAATTTTGTAATTTTAATTTTGTTCCTTAAATTTTGATGTTTTAACAAATTACCAAACTTAAACTTATAATGCTATGCGGTTTTTAAACAGAATACCAATTACGCGTAGTAATAGGTGTAATTCTCATAACGAAGGAAGAGCCGCGCACGAAGTCAATTAATTGTCGAAACTTATCATTCAGATACTATAAATAGAACGTTTATAAATAGACAGTTGAAATGTTTGTACAATGACATTTAAAATAAGAACTATGGTAACAAAATTGTTTAACGGAATTAACAAATGAATGAATGAATGAATGGTGTATATATAATTGTTTAACGGAATTAACAAATGAATGAATGAATGGTGTATTACGGCACGTCGAAACACACGAGGACCATGCCCTACTGTTATTTTTGATTTCAATGTTTCTTTATCGTGCTCGCGAGGTAGAATTAATAGTCTTAAACAGGTCTATACGCTCACATGGTTCCTTTACGGTAGTATAGAACGATCAGGACCTGTTCATCTACAGTCCATGGGAAGGATAGAGAGAAGAAGAATGAATGAATGAAGGGTGTTTTACGGCACGTCGACACTTAAATAGGTCATATTGTGCGCAAAAACCGATGAAAGGTGAAGAAATGAAGGATTAGTTAAAAATTAATGTAAATATATAAAGATAAACTATTTACAAATAAGGGATGATATGATAGTAATATAAACTATATATGTAAATCAACAAATGCCCGAAAACGGGTATATAAAGAAGTAAATATATACAAGAACATATTATAATGATTTATATAGTCTGACTTCCTTCAGGAAATCTAAAACTAGACTAAAATCTATAGTATTAAATAACTCGGTCATAGTATTAACATTGTAGTACCATTGACGCATAGGATCAAAGTCTACACATTCCAACAAGATGTGTTTGACCGTTAACGGTGCAAAGCAGGGTATACATTCTGGTAATTGCAATAAATATGAATGAGTATAACGTGTATGCCCTATCCTGCACCGGGCTAGGACAACTTCCTCTCGACGAATGGGTCTACTAGAAGAACGCCATTGTCCGAGTAACGGTGTAATGGAATGGAGTTTATTGTTAACTGACAAATCCCAAGCGGCTTGCCAAGAGTTACGAATAAATGTGTTAATACAACTTTTAAAATCAGTATAAAGGTAATTATGTAAACCTAATGCTGCTTTAGCAGCACTATCAGCTCTATCATTACCATGTATTCCTACAAGGCTTGGAAGCCAGCAGAAAATAATAACATAATCAACTATAAGAGAATTGTACTTTTTCTAAAAGTTGAAGCACAACTGGGTTATCATGTTTCATATTACCCAGTGCTTGAAGAGATGAAAGGGAATCAGAAAAGATTACAAAATGGTCGTCATCGGATTCCTGAATATAATTCAAGGCAAGTTCAGTTGCCTTAAGTTCAGCTGAAATATAGAGGCCTTGGCAGGCAGGCTGCTCTTTATGCTGTGTTTGTGAACAACAGCTGCTGCAGCTACCTTATCTCCATCTTTAGAGCTATCTGTGTATATATGTTGAAAGTTACTGTATTTCGATTTATTTTCTTTAAATTTGCTTTGAAAGACAGTATGGTCTGTACTTGATTTGTTACCATTACAAAGATCAAAAATAATTGTTGGTGTTTCCAAAGTCCACGGTGGAATTTGTGGTACTTTGTACTTGGCAAACAAATTTAGGTCGATTTCAATGTCTCTTAATTTTGGTTTAATACGAAGACCAAATGGTCGAATGTTCTTCGGTTTTCGATCAAAAAGAGGTTCATAACTAGGAGAAAAATCATTATTGAAAGTTAGGTTTGAAGGGTTAGATTTTAATATAATGGCATATTGAAGGGCTAATTTGTCCCGTCTATGAGACAGTGATGGTTCATTAGCTTTAACGTATATACTTTCGGCTGGTGATATACGAAAGGCACCTAAGGCGAGTCGTAATCCTTGATTATGTATAGGATCAAGCATCTGCAAGTATGATTTGCGAGTCGATCCATGTACTATTGAGCCGTAGTCCAGCTTGGATCTGATAAGAGATCTATCAAGTTGTAAAAGTACTTCACGATCTGCTCCCCAATTAGTGTTTGCAACAACTTTACGTAAATTAAGAGCTTTAAGGCACTTGGCCTTCAAGTATTTAAGGTATGGTATGAACGTCAATTTACGGTCGAAAACAAGACCAAGCAATTTTGTTTCATCCACTTCTGGTATTGGTTACCTATCCAGTGTTAGATGAGGGTCTTCACGATGTTTACGTAGTTGACAAAAGTGCATACAATTAGTTTTAGATTTAGAAAATTTAAAACCCATTTTCATCCGACCAGGTCTGAAGTTTATTCAGACATTGTTGCAGTTGTCTCTCAATAGTGTTCATGTTTTTTGCACGATAACATATAACAAAGTCGTCAACATATAGCAATCCACACCAGGATTGATGCATTAACTATACTGTTAATTTTTATATTAAAAAGGGTGACAGAGAGTATGCTGCCCTGTGGCACACCCATCTCCTGTTCATGAATATCAGAGAGGGTTGAACCCATTCGGACACGAAACTGCCTATCATCTAAGAATTTCTCTATAAAAAATGGTAATCGGCCTCTAAGACCAAGGTCATGAAGATCATTCATGATACCGTACTTCCATGCAGTATAGTAAGCTTTCTCCAAATAAAAATAATACAGCGACTAGATGTTCTTTCTTTACGAAAGCTTCCCTAATAAATGATTCAAATCGAATGAGAGTCTGTTGTGCCTCGCTGGCGCCGGAATCCAGTTTGATACTTTGCTATTAGCTTGTTTTATTCCATGTACCAAACGAGTCTCTCATTAATCGTTCGTTCCATGGTTTTACATATACAACTCGTTAAAGCAATAGGGCGATAATTTATTGGGTCCGTATGATCCTTTCCAGGTTTGGGGACTGGAATAACGATTGCTTCCCGCCAAGAATCGGGGAAGTTTCCGGTCACCCAAACCTTATTAAATATACCAAGAAGTGTACAGAGACAGGATTCAGGTAAATGTTTTAATAATTGATAATGGATATCATCAGGACCAGCTGATGTATCATGAGCCTTTTTAAGGGATTCTCGAAGTTCTTTGACAGTGAACAGTTTATTGTATTTCTCCGAATTTGTAGACCTAAAATTCAGCTTCTTCTGTTCTTTTAGTTTCTTATTTTTTAGAAGAAGAGTTTTTAGAAAAAGTTTCTGCCAAAGTGTTTGTAATGTTTTTGACAGATGTAATATCATCATTATCAGTTTTAAGATGATTTACACAACCATAATTACCTTTACCGTTTATTTTCCGGACCATGTCCAACGTTTTCTTAAGAGATGAGCGAGAGTTCAGCCTAGAGACATAAGCTCTCCAGGATGTGCTCTTGCTAACCTTAATAGTACGACGGGCTTTCGCACGAAAAACTCTAAAAGTATCTAAATTATTTTGAGTTGGCCGCAAATTAAAAGAATTCAATGCAGCTTTACGATCGCTGACTGCCTTTTTGCAGTCATCATCGTACCATTGGGACGGTGGCGTTTGATGTTTGTCTATGATCTTTCTTGTCGTGCCCTTAATGGTTTATTCTCTTATTGGTCTGGCTTCTGCCAAGTCATTGAGTACCTTCATTGTGGCTTTTTTTTGTAATATATTTACACGAGCATATTTGTGTTTTACTTATATTGCCTATTGATACTGCCTTGTTGGTTAGAGATTAGATCATGGGGATTTCTTTATTTACACTGTCCTGTTTTAAATGGGATGACAGTAGGGTAAGTGTGAGGTTTGGTGCACCGTAGAACCGGTTTAAACCCCAGGTGGCCTACTTTGCCACTGACCGTTCCAAGGCGGTAGCCCTATTGTCAACCCTTTTGTGTTTGTGATGTCGTTTACTTTTATTATTACTTTTGCCTTTTTGTTTGTCTGGTTGCATGTTCGTTTCTGTGTTTTGTGGTTGACTGTCCTCCTTGAATGCTACTTTCCCTGTCCGATCTTTTTATATTTCTTTATGTGGGCCTTTTGGATTTGCCGAGGTTTTTGGAATAGTTTGATCAGTATATCGTGAAGGGTTTTGATAAAAAGAGCAGTTATGCTGGTCCATTTCTAGAACGTTTAGAACCAGAAAATGAAGTTCATGGAGTATCGGTAGTGTGTGCGTTTTATCGTCCCATAAATGGGCATTGGTATGCACTCTTCACGCTTCCCATCCACCTCAGAAATTGAAGTTCATGGAGTATCGGTAGTGTGTGCGTTTTTTCGTCCCATACGTGGGAATTGGTATGCACTCTTCACGCTTCCCATCCACCTCGGAGTCTAACAAGGGGACATTTGCTGTGGATATCCGACAGACAAATGCCAAGAATACATCAAGAGTATACTCGTATAAAACTAACACATCAGACCCCCCATACCACCCAGCGGACATAACCCCTTAACTAAAAAGTCGAAGAATGAATGAATGGTGTTTTACGGCACGTCGACACATAAATAGGTAATATTGTGCGCAAAAATTGATGAAAAATGAAGAAATGAAGTAATAATTAAAAATTAATATAAATATATAAAGATAAAACTATTAAAAAATAAGGGATGATATGGTGTAATATAAACTATGTATGTAAATCAACAAATGCCCGTCAACGGGTATATAAACAAGTAAATATATATAACACCACATTATAATGATTTATATAGTCTGATCTCTTTTAGAAAATCTAAAACAAGACTAAAATCTATAGTATCAAATAACTCTTTCATAGTATTAACATTGTAGTACCTTTGACGCATAGGATCAAAGTCTACACATTCCAATAAAATATGTTTGACCGTTAACGGTGCAGTGCAAATCAGGGTATACATTCTGGTAATTGCTCAGCTTGTAATAAATAGTGAGCAATTACCAGAATGTATTTGCACCGTTAACGGTCAAACACATATTGTTGGAATGTGTAGACTTTGATCCTATGCGTCAAAGGTACTACAATGTCAATACTATGACCGAGTTATTTAATACTATATATTTTAGTTTAGTTTTAGAATTATTGAAGAAAGTCCGACTATATGAATCATTATAATATGTTCTTGTATATATTTACTTTTTTATATACCCGTTTTCGGGCATTTGTTAATTTACATATATAGTTTATATTGCTACCCTTACTTGTGAATACTTTTATCTTTATATATTTCCATTAATTTTTAATTAATCCTTCATTTCTTCATCATTCATCAGTTTTTGCGCACAAAATGACCTTTTTATGTGTCGACGTGCCGTAAAACACCATTCATTCATTGAATGATTATAACGTGTATGCCCTATCCTGCACCGGGCTAGGACAACTTCTTCTCGACGAATGGGTCTACTAGAAGAACGCCATTCTCCAAGTAACGGTTTAATTGAATGGAGTTTATTGTTAACTGACAAATCCCAATCGGCTTGCCAAGAGTTACGAATAAATGTATTAATACAACTTTTAAAATCAGTATAAGGTAATGTGGCATTAGATATATATAAACTTAATGCTGTTTTAGCAGCACTATCAGCTCTATCAATACCACGTATTCCTACATGGCTTGGAAGCCAGTAGAAAATAATAACATTATCAACTATAAGACAATTGTACTTTTCTAAAAGTTGAAGCACAACTGGGTTATCATGTTTCATATTACCCAGTGCTTGAAGAGATGAAAGGGAATCAGAAACGATTACAAAATGGTCATCATCAGATTGATGAATATAATTTAAGGCAAGTTCAATTGCCTTAAGTTCAGCTGAAAAGATAGAGGCCTTGTCAGGCATGGGATCTTTATGCTGTGTTTGTGAACAACAGCTGCTGCAGCTACTTTATCTCCATCTTTAAAAGCAGCTTCTTTATCTCCATCTTTAAAATCATCTGTGTATATATGTTGAAAGTTACTGTATTTCGATTTAATTTCATTAAATTTGCTTTGAAAGACAGTAGGGTCTGTACTGGATTTGTTACTATTACAAAGATCGAAAATAATTGTTCGTGTTTCCAAAGTCCACAGTGGAATTTGTGGTACTTTGTACTTGGCAATCAAATTTAGGTCGATTTCAGTGTCTCTTAATTTTGGTTTTATACGAAGACCAAATAGTCGAATTGCTTTCGGTTTTCTATCAAAAAGAGGTTCATAACTAGGATTAAAAACATTATCGAAATTAGGGTTTGAAGGGTTAGATTTTAATTTAATGGCATACCGAAGTGGTAATTTGTCCCTTCTATGAGACAGTGATGGTTTAATAGCTTCTACGTATAGACGTTTGGCTGGTGATGTACGAAAGGCACCTAAGGCGAGTCGTAATCCTTGATTATGTATAGGATCGAGCATCTGCAAGTATGATTTGCGAGTCGATCCATATACTATTGAGCCGTAGTCCAGCTTTGAATGAATGAATGGTGTTTTACGGCACGTCGACACATAAATAGGTCATATTGTGCGCAAAAATTGATGAAAAATGAAGAAATGAAGTATTAATTAAAAATTAATGTAAATATATAAAGATAAAACTATTAAAAAATACGGTGTGATAAGGTGTAATACAAACTATGTATGTAAACCAACAAATGCCCGTCAACGGGTATGGTATATAAACAAGTAAATATCTATAAGAACACAATATAATGATTTATATAGTCTGAAAGGCAGTCAACGATCGTAAAGCTGCATTAAATAATTTTATCTTGCGGCCAACTCAAACGAATTTAGATAACTTTAAAGTTTTTCTTGCGAAAGCCCGTCGTACTATTAAGGATAGCAAGAGGAAATCCTGGAGAGATTACGTCTCTAGGCTGAATTCTCGCTCATCTCTTAAGAAATCTCTCGCTCATCTCTTGGTCCGGAAAATAAGCGGTAAAGGTAATTCTAGTTCTGTAAATCATCTTAAAACAGATAATGGAGATATAACGTCTGTCAAAGATATTACAAACACTTTGGCAGAAACTTTTTCAAAAAATTCTTCTTCTGAAAATTGTCAACCAATTTTTCTGAAAAATAAGAAACTAAAAGAACAGAAGAAGCTGAACTTCAAGTCGAAAAACTTGGAGAAATACAATAAACTATTCACTCTTAAAGAACTCCGAGAGTCCCTTAAAAAGGCTCATGATACATCAGCTGGTCCTGATGATATCCATTATCAATTACTAAAACATTTACCTGAATCCTGTCTCTCTACCCTTCTTAATATATTTAATAAGGTTTGGGTGTCGGGAAACTTTCCCGATTCTTGGCGGGAAGCAATCGTTATTCCAATCCCCAAACCTGGAAAGGATCATACGGACCCAACAAATTATCGCCCAATCGCTTTAACGAGTTGTATATGTAAAACCATGGAAAGAATGATTAATGAGACGCTCGTTTGGTACCTGGAGTCCAACACACTGATAACAAAGTATCAAAGTGGATTCCGGCGCCAACGAGGCACAACAGACAACCTCATACGATTTGAATCGTTTATTAGGGAAGCTTTCATAAAAAAAGAACTTCTAGTCGCTGTATTTTTGACTTGGAGAAAGCTTATGATACTGCATGGAAGTACGGTATTATGAATGTTCTTCATGACCTTGGTCTTAGAGGCCGATTACCCATTTTTATAGAGAAATTCTTAGATGATAGACAGTTTCGTGTCCGAATGGGTTCAACCCTCTCTGACATTCATGAACAGGAGATGGGTGTGCCACAGGGCAGCATACTCTCTGTCACCCTTTTTAATATAAAAATTAATAGTATAGTTAAATGCATCAATCCTGGTGTGGATTGCTCTCTATATGTTGACGACTTTGTTATATGTTATCGTGCAAAAACGTGAACACTATTGAGAGACAACTTCAACAATGTCTCAATAAACTTCAGACCTGGTCTGATGAAAATGGTTTTAAATTTTCTAAATCTAAAACTAATTGTATGCATTTTTATCAACTACGTAAAAAATAAATATAAAAATATCGGTCAGGGAAAGTAGCATTCAAGGAGGACAGTCAACCACAAAACACAGTTTTAGAAAATCTAAAACAAGACTAAAATCTACAGTATCAAATAACTCTTTCATAGTATTAACATTCCAAGGCGGTAGCCCTATTGTCAACCCTTTTTGTGTTTGTGATGTCGTTTGCATTTATTATTGCTTTTGCCTTCTTGTTTGTCTGTTTGCGTGTTTGTTTCTGTGTTTTGAGGTTGACTGTCCTCCTTGAATGCTACTTTCCCTGTCCAATCTTTTTATATTTCTTTTTTGTAGTACCTTTGACGCATAGGATCAAAACCTTTGACGCATAGGATCAAAGTCTACACATTCCAATAAGATGTGTTTGACCGTTAACGGTGCAAAGCAGGGTATACATTCTGGTAATTGCTCAGCTTGTATTAAATATGAATGAGTATAACGTGTATGCCCTATCCTGCACCGGGCTAGGATAACTTCCTCTCGACGAATGGGTCTACTAGAAGAACGCCATTCTCGGAGTAACAGTTTGATTGAATGGAGTTTATTGTTAACTGACAAATCCGAAGCGGTTTGCCAAGAGTTACGAATATATGTGTTAATACAACTTTTAAAATCAGTATAAGGTATTTTGGTATTAGATATATGTAAATATAATGCTGCCTTAGCAGCACTATCAGCTCTATCATTACCACGTAGTCCAGCTTGGATCTGATAAGAGATCTATAAAGTTGTAAAAGTACTTTACGATCTGCTCCCCAATTAGTGTTTGCAACAACTAAGTAAATTACGAGCTTTAAGGCACTTGGCCTTCAAGTATTTAAGGTGTGGTATAAACGTCAATTTACGGTCGGAAATAAGACCAAGGAATTTTGTTTCATCCACTACTTGTATTGGTGACCCATCCAGTGTTAGATGACGGTCTTCATGATCTACATCAATGTTTTATCTCTGGAACTCGGCAGCACCAATTCATATACTACAGTTAATTCTACTGAGGATTATGTTGTTTCCGCACATATCACTCGGTGCACTGCTTTCAAGGCTGGTGTAAACGATAAGCAAAATAATTGAATTGGGGTTTTAAGGCGCACCAACACATTACAGGTTATATGGCGCCTAACAGGCATGAACATGCCAGGCTCATCTTCCATGTACATCGAGATAAAATATGGAAAATGGGCCTAGAACCTTCTCCCCCTGAACTGCAGAGTTGCTGCAAATTCTATCGTAAAAACTCCATTTAAACTGCCTACCATGTACTGGATTCCTAAATTACATAAAAATCCGTATAAGGATCGCTTTATTTCTAATTCTAGTGCCTGCACCACAACAAACATCTCCAAACTTTTAACTTCTTGTCTTACTGCCGTTAAAGACACATTTCGAGCCTATTGTATTGGGGGGGGAGATTATTAGTTTTTTGTCAAAGGATGAGGCCCGTCCCATTAAGAGTGTATTATTATGTAGTAAAAATTATAACCGTTTTGCATTTCATGTGCACTTGTATATATGTTAAAACAACTATGTATAGATAGATTTTCTTAAAAGACCCGTGTTAACAATTAATAGTTTTTGTATTTTTAGCACAATATACTCTATTATCAGTTACTTCTCTGCCATGTTTAAGTAAGTCTCAAATGCAAGAAACTTATCGTGATTTCAACATTCAAAAATCGTTGTCATCTGTCAGTGTTTTTGATCACCTGTGCCGAAGGCTCAATGTAATGTTTTGGAATCACTCTTCGTCTGTCGTCCGACCGTTGTCTGTCCGTCGTCCGTCGTCGTCTTTATCTTTTGCTTCTGACGACTTTTTCTCAGAAACCGCTTGTCGGAATTCAATCAAATCTTATATGAATTCATTAAACTGGATTTTATAGTTGCATCAACAGCTGAGGTCATTTGGCGACATTCCAGCTTTTTATTGGTGGAGGAAGACCCCTGAGGCAAACCCGGGAATTTTTTCGTGCACGGGCGCGCACCTGAGTAGAACAACCGACGTTCCGCAAGCAAGCTGGATAGCTACTCACATATTAAGCAGTCCTGACCCAATTTGGAATCGAACCCACAGCGGTGAGGGACATGTGAGTTCAAGTCTGAGACCACTCGACCACGGACGACCCCAAGTTTATGTGAAGCATCATTATATGTTTGTTCGAATGGTGCACCAGAGGTCATAAATGCCCCCGCAATGGGGCTTATCAGTTTCTGCAAAAATACAAGTGTAGACAGTGGTTACCAAATCCGTATGGACAATCTCATATGGGCCATAGGTGGAACTAATATTAATATATGGTGCAGTAAAAATTATCACTTCTAGTTCGTGTGTTGTTGTTTGTTTTCTGATGTTAATAATAACAACAAGAGAATCGGTAGAACCAATGGATGCATCCCGAAAGATACACAGAAAAAAGTAATGTTTAGTGTTGGTGCTTCCGTATTCAAAATGAATCCGTACGGAACTCTAATATGCTCCGGATAAGATTTTTTAAAAAGGGAGATAATTAAAAAAGTAGTGAAGCTAGATTTATGGTTCCTATGAACTGCACTCCGTCTCATTGTCCTAATCATTCACACGAACTTTAATCAAGTATACTTTTTCAGTTATGCTCCGGACAAAAAGTGTGACGCACGGACGCACACACGGACGGACGGAAAAAGCGGCAATATATATGCAAACAGGTTTTAATTCTAAATGTTACTGGATTAATAAATCAAGAGGTTAATTCTAATGCTTGATAAGAACTTCAAGATTGCCGCGTGGCCCTTTAACGTAACAGCTAACACACACGTGTTCCAGTCAAGATGTCTTATTCTCGACTGATGCCAGCGGTTAAGTCATAAATATATATTGGTAGGAAAGGTGTACTAGATAGAGAATATAAAACTACATATGTCAACAAACCAACATCTAGACGATAGCGGTCCGATATACTTCTCATACTGGACCGATGTCGGAAACGACATCAGATGGATATGGATTTGCCTATCGGTTTTTGATTGGACCGATATCTTGTCGGTTACACATCAGCCCGATATTGCCTAGATATCATTTTCGCCATCAATCCTTTGTTAACCCCGTTGGTTGTTTTTAGTAAAAACAGATGTTCCTACAGGAGAAAGGGCCATAAATCTGCCAAAATCATTTGAACACGACGAATACATGTGCAACTAGGCTTGGTAATGGTCATCCCTAACAAGATTCATGGAAACCCAGGCAGCGGATCAGAAGTAGTTTGGACAAAGCTTATATATTAAAACCTTTAAAGGGACATAACTCCACCAAAAAGCATTCAACCGGAACAAGACAGTGATATACGCAAAAGGTGTGGTTGAACGCCGAATGGTGTTGGGAGAACTAGTCCGGACACAGTTTGTGTATTAAAACGTTTTAAAGAGCCACAACTCCACCACATATCATTCAACCGGAACACGACAACGATATGCGAAACTAGGCTTGGTACTGATCATTCCTGCCAAGTTTCATTGAAATCCAACCAGAGGTTCGGGAAACTAGTCTGGATAAAGTTGTGTATAAGGGGTCATAACTCTGTTAAAAACCATTCAACCGGAACACGGCGATGATATGTGCAACTGGGCTTGGTACTGATCATTCCTGCCAAGTTTGGTTGAATCCAACCAAGGGGTTCATGAGAACTAGTGTGTACAACGTTAGTGTATTAAGACGTTTAATAGACATAACTCCGCCAAAAAGCATTCAACCGGAAAACAGTTATGATATGCACAACTAGGCTTGATACTGATCATCCTTGCCAAGTTTCGTTGAAATTCGGCCATGGGTTCAGCAGCACTAGTCCGGTCAAAGTTTGTGTATTAACACCTGTAAAGGGCCATAACTCCACCAAATAGCTTTCAACCGGAACACGGTGACTATATGCACAACGATCATCCCTGCAACGTTTCTCTGAAATCCTGTCAGGGGTTCAGGAGAACTAGTCCGGACCAAGTTGGTGTAGTAAAACCTTTAAAGGGCCGTAAATTCGCCAAAAATCATTCAAGCGGAACATGATGATAATGTGGACAACTAGGCTTGCTACTGATCATCCCTGAAAAGTTTATAACAATCTGGTAAAGTTTGGTAAAGATCGGACGAAAACTGAAGGTGCTAGAGTGATAACACATTTTTCAATAATTCAAGGACAATAACTTCAGTGTTACGGGTCCGATCTGGCTGGTTTTCGGACTTGACTGAGCTGTCATAGATATTAACAATCTGGTAAATTTTAGTAAAGATCGGGTGCAAAATAGAGGCGCTAGAGCGTTGACAAGACAAACTATAGGAATTTTCGTTAATTCAAGGGCAATAACTCCGGTGTTACTGGTCCGATCTGGCTTGTTTGTGAACTCCTCCGGGCTTTCATTGATGTAGAGTTTAACTTAACTAGAGTTAATAGTAATAACAATCTGGTAAATTTTAGTAAACATCGGTCGAAAAATGGAGGCGCTAGAATGTTGACAAGACAAACTATAGCAATTTTCGTTAATTCATGGGCAATAAGGGACCGACCATATTGATCTCTGTGTGTGTGTGTGTGGGGGGGGGGGGGGGGGGGGGGGGGGGGGGGGTGTCCTGGGATTTTCCTTTCAGTCGGAATTATTTTTTCATTTCTTGAAAGCCGGGGGGGGGGGGGGGGCCTGGGATTTTCCTTTCAGCCGGAATTATTTTTTTCATTTCTTGAAAGCCGGAATTTTTTTTTCTCCTAATTATTTTTTTTCGTGAACTTGAAAGCCAGAATATTATTTTTTTTTAAGTTTTACTATTCGTAGAATAAGAAGAGCTGTTTTAGATCTACTCAACGTCTGCGTCGTCAGTTATTTCAGCAACCACTGGTCAGTGGAACTTGAAATATGTCACCAGTACCATCAAGGACACTGGTAGACACAGGTTCCATAACTCTGTTTGGCATTAAAGCAAAAGCATGTTTTTTTTATTACTTTGAATTTCTGGTTAAAGCAAAGTCCATTTATTTAACAACTTAAAGTCGTACATCAACAAAACTTCAGTCAAGCTTGGAATATCAAGGGCACTAGTAGACACATGTTCCATATTAACTCTGTATTGCATTTAAGCAAAGTTATGTTTTTTGTTCGACTTCAAAATGCTGGTTAAAGTTTTTAGGCAAGTCCTTTATTTCAATAGGTGATTGTTAATTATTAATACAACTTCGGTAAAGCGTGAATGCTAGCAGAAACATGTTCCATAACTCGATCTGTATTGCATTTTAGCAAAATTATGGCTGTTTTTCTGGATAAATATTTTCTGTATTGTATTTTAGAAAATGTGTAGCCTATTACTTTTGACTTAGAATTGCTTTTATTGTCTCGCCTTTTCGAAGAAAAAAAGAGACATAGGTGTTGCTTTTCCGGCGGCGGCGGCGGCGGCGGCGGCGGCGTCAACATTCAAGTTTTGCGTTTAGGTCATTTTCTCA
>JAWPHD010006416.1:0-7500 GCA_037043455.1 Cyrtodaria siliqua
CACTCTCAAATTTATCGTTAGTAAAATGACCTAAAAACGATAAAAATCATTTTTATAGACCCTTTCAGTCACGTTAATCATCTCTATTAATAGACGTACATTTTGGAACTCGTCTTTGGTAAATAAACGCTGACGAATACGTGACGTCATCACATTTTTCACATTCTAATTTAATACCGTTACCTCACCCACTTTGACCCAAACCGGCCCACCTGTAGTCATGGTGTCCCTTTAGTTTTTCGCTAACTTGCATTTGTTAAATCATTATAGCAATTATAAGAATGGTATAAAGCTTTTTGGCATATTTATATCTGGTGATTATATTGCACCCATACTTTGTTTTAAACGTATTGTAGAATAAGTAGGGGGGGGGGGGGGGGGGGGAACTCAAAATTTTATTTAATTATGAGCTGGCAGATTAAAAATAAAAGTGATATTGGATAAATAAATCGAAACGGTAATGTTAATTTTTGATACAAACGTTAAGATTATTATCTGTCCATTTATAATGCATGAACAAATCTTTAATTTCGAGTGAAAGAAATATTCAGTGGAGATTGTATCTTGTCTTAATATTTTAATATAGGTTATATTAAGTATGCTTTATAAGCGCCAAAATGTTTTAACACTATATTTGAATATAGGTTATATTAATTAAGTATGCATTATAAACCCTAAATGTTTTAACACTTATCAAATATGACATTTCGTCATTAAACCGCAGTTAAAGATTGTTGAAAATAGTGTGATTTTAAGTCTGAATAAAAGTATGTTCTGTTCGGTTATGGGATCCTCCGTGCATCTTATTCATTAAATATCATAGTTCAAGAAGGCTGCCAAGAAAGAGTCTGCTGTTCTGAGTTTAATTTGATCGTAAGGGATATCGATCGTTAGTTGACTATTCCAAACATCCGAAAACCCAAGATTTTCTAATCCCCTCTTAATGTGCCGCACCCAGTTCATACGATTAAAACTGTGATTATTATTGTGTTTGCATTCTTGTTTTATCATGATGTAAGTTTTATAAATCAAGGACTCGCGTTTGGTAAGCACTTTAACCCAGTATTTAAGCATTCTCAGTTTCCTGTATATGTTTAAAGGGTAACGACCTAGCTCACGATATAAACCTTCTAAATTTGTCGATTTTCTGACAATAGGATGTTTCTGCAAAATGTATTATGAACACTTTCTACATTAGGAGCTTCATGAAAACCCCACACTTCATATCCAAAATTTAAAAACAACCCAACAAGAGGGTCAAATACTTTACACTTCTCATTGATAGGTATTGTTATTTGATTAAATACATTATATATAATGTATGCAATGAGTATGACGCATGCTGAGCTAAATGCTGTTGGGTTCTTGACCAGAGCACCGATTTTGAAAAATTCCACACCTAAATATTAAATTGATGAAACTATTTTTAACTGAAGTCTATTCAAAACAAATGCAGGTTTTTAGGGTCTTCCATTTTCGAAGAGCATTATGTCTGTCTTACATATGTGGCTTTTAAGTCCCCAAATGCTACAATAATTCTGTAGATCATTTAACATTCTCTGTAAAGATTCTACCGATTGAGAAAAGATCAATGAATCGTCTGTGTAAAATAAAATGAACACCTTTAGTTCGTCAATATTAAATATGTCACTGCTTGTTTTAAACCGATATTTGAAACGAAACGTTCAGATATAGTGTTTTTTTTATATTTGATAGAACACTTGACCGAAGTATATATTGAGTGTTGTATTTTCAATATTCTTGGGGTTACATTTTCTTGAGTAAGTTTGTGCCACAATAAATACCTATCGAATGTGTCAAAAGCTTTTTCAAAGTCTATACAAGCACAATAAAGCTTTGTTCCTTTTGTATTGAGAGCCTTCGCGATTATTGAATACAAAATAAATATAGTATCTACTGCAGATTTACCTTTTTGAAATCCAAATTGGTTATCGTGCAATTCTGGCCATTTTTATGCGGTTTAATAAAACATGTGAAACAATTTTGGCCAGCATATTTATTAAGTGTTATTCCTCTATAATTGTTTGTAGAGTCAATATCAGCCTTATTTTTTAATAGAGCATTCCTTCACCCATGATTTCGGGTACTCTCCATTCAAAAATATTTTGTTAAAATGTTTAACTATAAATGGTAAAATAATAGTTTCAGACAATTTAAAGACTTCAGCTAAAAGAGTGTCACTCTCAGCTAATTTTTTTATTTTTCAAATACATATCTATTACAAAATTTATTTCATCGTACGTTATTTCCGGTAAGTTCTTTCCAACTTGAAAAATGGCTTTAAAATAAGTATAACATTGTTGAACCGATAAAATGCCTGACGTTTTCTCTTTCGTTTTTAAGTATTCATTTATATGTTTCCAAAATTCTCGCGGTTTAGTTTTGGCTCAATAGTTTGCCTTCATTTTGTTTGAATTTTGCATGCGCCTTACATTTAGTACGGTTAAACAGTGTTCTAGCTTTCGTAAATATCGTCTATTTTCGTCGGTTTTATTTTTCATAAAGGTATTTCTAGACCTTTGGAAGTATTTTCTCTTATTTTTGCAGCTTTCGTGAAAACAGTTATTCGAGTGCTTTGCTTATTTATAAGAAGTGCTCTTTATAACGTATTTTGGCCATGACTGTATTTACATTTTTTGCATTAATTGTGTAAATAATTAAACTGATGTGCCTACATTTTCCTGGTCAATGTTGCTAGTAAAGTTATGAATTCGCTCTTGTTGCGATAAAATATTTTCGTCCAGAATTTGAATTTTAGTTTCATCCCCTATAGCTGTATGAACTATATCTGGATCTTTTCTAATAATTCGTGCATGTTTCTTTATATAAATGTTAACAGCAACGGTACGTGGTCAGAGCATTCTGAAAATGGTAAACCTTTAAAGTCTTGAATATATTTAAAATCTTCGTAGCCCATTAGTATATAATCTAGAACGATCTAGAACGATTTGACCATGTGACGACCACGTTGTCGTCTAAGTATCTGTCAAAAGTTAAAATGTCATCTTTAACTAGATTTTTATATTTTAAAACGTAATTCGATCTCCAACATATCTAAGTGAACAATTTCCTCTCCATTAACAATGATACTACCTAACTCTTTCGAATTGGGGCCTGGTAAATAAACATGGCCAAAATATACAACTTCATTAAACTGAAATAGATCATTTTTAATTCGTAGCCAAATGAACCATAGGAAGATTTTCTACCACTTTGATTTCATTCTTAAGCTGTTTTTAACATATACAGAAATACCCACTCTATATCGGCCTCGTTTTGTGGCCTATGATTTATTTCAATATATATGTTCTGCATCATCTCCTGCTATAGCCAAATTGGCAGACTCGTTTTTCTTTATCCATGTTTCTAATTTACGGTTTAAACCATAGACATTCCAAGATATTACTTTAAGATGTTCCTCCTTGTGACTTCCCTAATTATGCTTATATTACTGACCATTAATGAATAATTGTTCACGCACCAATCGCACATTGTTACTTTTTCTTTCTCGCGTTTCATAATAGGGTATAAATTATTACGTTGGACTTTACTTTTTCTTGGCCATTGAGGTTTCACTGCACGGTTATTACATTTCAATTCAGTTTGTATGTCCATGCTCTTATTTCGCTTGTTTTCTCTGTCAGAGTATTGGTGGAATTTCACTACGATGGATCTTGTTTTGTTGACCCTTCTCTGTCCCAGTCTGTGTGCCCTGTCGATGTTGATGTTTCCCACCGTTTCCGTGTCCATATGTAGTTGACTGCAGCAGAAAGTTAAACAATGTCTGAGCAATCGTTTGGTTCCATGTCGCCTTCCGTTACCCCGCAGAACAGTAGATTCTCTCTCATCGATCTGCCTTCTATATCCAGTAATTTCGAGTCAGCTGTGTCTTTCTCTTGTTTAAGCATTGATGAGTTTTCTTCTATTTTCTGCACAGGTCTTCACATTTTTTTATGTCAGATTTTGTTTTTTTCAGTTCTTTTTTTTTTTTTTGTTATCCGTCTCCTCACTGATGAACGAACACGAGTTTTCGACTTCCATAATTCTTTGATCCATATGTGTCGCCTTTTTTTCAAGTTGTGAGAGTTTCACGTTGATAGAATTTACAGTCTGATCAATTGTGTCTATTTTCTTTCCACTCAGTAAAAACAACGTGTAGTGTTAGTTTGTTAACCATGTTAACGGCTATTCTTTCAATTAATACCTACTTAGCAAAGTATCGGGTCTTAATCCCTTTAAGCAAGCATGTGAAGAATAATGTGTGTTAATTTACTATGCTTGTGTATTACTTAATGATCTTATTTGCATGCATTACTTAAAAAGGTGTCTCTAATTAGTCCTCAAATAATATGCTTCTATTCCAAAATACCTTCAATATTATATATGAACAAGGCAAAAATAGATAATTGTTTATTTACAACCGCGATAGACAAAGAAACGCAAAAACGATGCTGACCTAGAAATGCTTAAATCGATTTGTGTTTTGATTGGCTAACCGTTTAAGTATAATATATAGACAACTAATACGCGTTAAACGCGTTGAAAAACGTTTTCGACCATTTTGTTTGGATAACGATAGGAAAACGGGGTTTTCGCGTTTTATGTATAACCGTTTACCGTTCGTTGAGTTTGCGTTTCTAACGGGTTTCAGAGTGGTAATGCAACGCTGCCACCTCATGTATAATAGAACTCCACCAATTGGTTCAATATGGATATCAATGACTTTGACCGAATATAACCTTTTAGCTTTTTGTTAATTTACAATAAAATTGTATATTCAAGTATTTTATTATTAAGTTTATTACTCAGAACGCGAAGGCCATGCCATTTTAACTTCATAGCACTTAAATTTACATACCAGCATTATGTTCTTATACAAATGTCGATATGAATAACATATACCTACTTTGCATACTCTGTTAATTTAGTTGATGTCTCATACAATAACAGCCATAAAGTTTTCAAACGCCATACACACTAGCATCTGCATGATATCAACATGGTCCTACTAAAGGAGGGTCTGTGAGAATGAAATTGGCATACGTACACATCTTATTGATTTGTGGTGTGTCACTTACAGAGCTAAAATGGGGCATCTGTGTCCTAGGGCCCGTTTTTCCCCTTTTAATCGGCATTTGTTGAATTTCGATTAGTTTTGTTGTATTAGAAATTGTATTAGAAATTATATTACTATAGTTGGTCTTTCCCGAGGAAAGATCTCATCTTAAACCACGTACTGCCAATGTCGTTTTCAGATTTTGATGTTTTACATTGAGCCCTGTCGCACGACGTCAGGTGTCACGTGGTAAGCGCACGCTAATCACACGCCCTTTTAAAAGTCCACGCAGGATATGTTTTATTTCTTGGTGAAAATGCATGTATTTTGATTCTGTTGGTGTTAAAATTCTTGAAAAGATCATTCTTTTTATAGAAATAATATTTCGTTGAATGTACAAAAAATGTACCCGAATTAAGTGTTGTTGTTTTTCACAAAAATGGCGTTTTTAGGTCATTGTTGTGTTGTTATAAACTCTGATTTATCGTTCATTACATTTACAGTTGTTTTCTTTAAATTAACGTTAATGTGGTCAACGTAAATTGGTTTTGTTCCAAAAGTTCATTTCATGTTGGTGTTAACTAAATCGATTAACAAAATGAAAATAAATGTCAGAAGTCAAATAATCCTAAATATGTTTACATGTAACTTGCAGTTTACATGTTTACGCCTTTTACGTGTGTTTTAACTAATTCGCATATTTATCAAGTATGTTTTTACAATTAAAGTTTATCATTGCCTAGATAAATGTTCAAACATATTAAACTGACAATTGTGTGTAAAAATAGTCAAGATTATTGAGTTCTAATCTTTATCTTTTTCAAATGCAATCTCAATGAGATTACACGCAAGGTGACATAATCCTTAATAGGTCTTCTTAGTGTAAGAACTTTGTTCATTGAACGGGTACGTACACTTTTAATTTTAATACACATCAAGAAAAAAACATCTTAAATATATGTATCATATTATTATTTTCTTTTTCAGTAAGTGTCGACACGCAGTTATTCATATATATTATACCTCATTTGCATATTCCACTCTTTTTTTAATGTGACGTCATCCGGTCCATAAAGTTGCATATTGACCGGGCGCCCGGTCAGATAGCTATATTAACGGACGTGTGAAAAAAAACGACGTCAAAATAAATCATAAAACGTATTGATTTAATTTGGTGGTCAGATTCGGTATAATATAACAAATAATGTATGGTACTTCGGTCCATATGAAGTTTATGGACTTCGCTGAGGTCCATATAACGTTCTAGGTCTGACTGTCCAGTCCATAAACTTGCATATTGACCTCAGCACCATACATTATCTGTTAAATATATATATGTATATACGTATATCGTCGTACATTTTGCTTTTATTATAACAACATTTTGTAAATATACTGAAAGGAAAAAGAAACATGACACGGGAATTTACGCTATAAATTGTATTTACTACACACTTAATTCCATATATATTCCAAGGAAATTCCAAGATGTTTTGTAAAAAAAGTTGAAGTTAATTAGAGAAAGGACACAACTGTGATGTTGCAGACGTTTTAATCACAGTACATGTTGTAACAAGAAATTCATAAATGCTGAAGTTCCTCTTTGAAAATTTGAGCTAGTTACGCCAAACACGTACTCTGTCAGAAATAAAACTTTGCAGGAGTACTATTTCCTGCGTTACGTGTTGTTTTATTTTATTTTTTCCCAAAGGAGAATAATCAGTATATATCGAAATGTAACACGCTAAACAAATGCATCACTTGTCTTGACCAAAGACAAATATTATATAGGTCCACTACTT
This sequence comes from Cyrtodaria siliqua, assembly GCA_037043455.1. Classification (NCBI taxonomy): domain Eukaryota; kingdom Metazoa; phylum Mollusca; class Bivalvia; order Adapedonta; family Hiatellidae; genus Cyrtodaria; species Cyrtodaria siliqua. The sequence continues at coordinate 6,880 of JAWPHD010006416.1, forward strand.
GACTTTTGGATTTGATTTCGTCAATCTTATATAAGCGATTTTAATATAACAATATAGTTTATGTTACAAAATGATATTATTTCGACACACTGAAAACACACTGAATACTTTTGTCTTTTAAACGAATGCGTATAATCAGCGGTACACTACAGATATAATAGAATTTGTTATTATGTATGTGGGTAAATATATACTGGTTTAAACAAACAAATACCGTCAGAAGGAACGTAAAAGGGATAACCACCCGACACGGTTTAAACGCTTAGTCAATTTAAACTTAATACGGATGATTTATAGATTTTGTCAATGCGACATCCAAGACGACCGCCGTTACTATAAATAGTCAAACCCTTTAACATTATTTCTCTTTATTATTTATTATTTCTCTTGGACCGCTGAACAGATTTCGATATATTTTATTTATTAATGATTACCTATACACAGGCAATACGGTTTGTTCATGTACACTATCCGAGATAAAAACAAAATCTCTTCCCTCGGTGTCCAACTTTTGTTTATAGAGATTTCTTATGGTTTATACACTAAGGATGTTATATGATGAATGTTATCGTAATTCGTAAATCTTTGACAAAGCCTCAAATCATAGCATGTATCCCAATT